>JANHFR010000395.1:0-10788 GCA_032468015.1 Mimophis mahfalensis | reverse complement strand
GATGGTCTTAGGCGACCCCTGTGAAAGGGTTGTTCGACCCCCAAAGGGGTCCCGACCCACAGGTTGAGAACCACTGCCCTACGCAAATAAAGAGACTTAATTCTTTTGCCATTCAGCACAGCTCTGTTTCATAATTAAAAGTCTTGTTGCTTGCCTGACTTTCTGGTCATTCCGACTATGGCAGCCATTTCTGGCCGCCACCTAGTCCAGCCGTCGGCAAGAGGATATGCGCCATGATGCGGGAGGGTAAAATAAACCCCACATCCTATGTCTGGCTAATCCTCACAGCTGGTTGCTCAACTAGAGTGACATTGACCCTCATTGGGGACCTCTGGGTGGCAGACCCGGGTGGACAGTCATGGAGCTCCATGGAACACCGTCCGGTCTCACCAGAAGTCCAAACCAGAAGCCAAACTCAGTTTCATTGAGGCTGCATCAGGATTGTGTTTGACCTCAGGAGACTGGGTGGACATGGTGAGGCATGGCCAGCTTGACATCACTCTTATCAGGGGTACCTGTGATGGCCCGAGTGCTCTGCTAGTGAAAACGGACCTCAGAATGACTGTACATAGATCTAAGCACCCCACAGGCCAGATCTGGCCCACAGGCCTTGAGTTTGACATCCCTAATGTAGGGCCACTGGTGTTGTGGCTCAGCCCCCCCACCGGCCTGTGCAAAGCCAAGTTTGTTCCTCACAGTTGGAGCAGAATGACCTTGTAGTCTCACAGGATGAAGAGGAGCTGCCAGACAGACCATTCTCTCTGGCACCCTCTTTACCATCATCGCCTCAGCCTGCCCCTTCCTCCCTACCTCTGACCCTCTTGCCTTGCCCCAATCTGATCCTGCTCCCTTTGGATACTCCACAGTCCCCACCTGAATCAGGGCCTGGTCGTTGGAGTGATGCCAGAGTCCGTAGAACTGAGGGGAGAACTAAGCAAAAAAGAAGACTGAAGTCTTCCAGGGAGTAGAACTGCTGAGTCATGCTGACCACGCCCTACAGGACCTTTAAAAGGCGACAGCTGTTGGCTGCCTCTCTGAGGCAGACAAACGTTGCAAAAGACTTCGGAGCGTATGATGAATCTGGTTTGTAATTCTGTTTTGAGCTTTTTGGGGACTTGGAACCTGGCCAGCAGTGAACGAACTGCTTATTTTGAACTGTGTGTGATCCTTCACCAAGTATTCACGGCTTCAGTGTTGTTTTTGCTCCTTGTGGTTTTTTTTTCCAGTAAAACTGGTTAACCCTTGCCTGGTTTGTCTTTTGGGGGGATTCTGAGCTGTGGGACACAACACGCTGGTACCATAAAAAAACTTACAGTGGTGAGTTCAAACTAGAAAATCTAAATTTAAATTTACTGTATGTACTCCTGGAGAAAGGACAGGATAAATTGTGATGAATAACAGATATAGTTATCTTTTGCTCCGTGCAGAACTGTTATACAATTAGACATATAACATTATGCATACTATTACAAAATATTGACACAAGAATTATTTGCATGAAGTTGCAAAATTATGGTTCAGCATGCAAGACAAAGCTTTTGTCCCTGTTCTTTAAGCTATCATCTATTAAGAGCTAGTTGACAATGACAGTTAATCCTTCCAAGTAGTTGCTTTCAGCTGTACCATGCATTAAATTTATAAGAAAATGAAGGTGGTTATCAATCAATGTGCTGTAGAGTTTTTCTAATAACTACTTCTGGAGATGGAATCAAAAGCAAACTTAAAATCCAGAAGAAAATGTACAAGGGAGATTTCTATTTTGTTTTGGCATAAGACAGTGGAGAACAAGTTAACCAGCCCTTTTAAAAGCCAGTTTGTTCATCTCCAATAATTCCTTTGGCTTCAACCCAATCTTGAAAATGTTTAAGCTTGGCAAATAGTTTTACTGGTCTTGCTCAATAGATTAAGTCTTTAATTAGCCATATATTGTTATTGTCCTCACACATGAACAGAAGTATCGCCAAAGCTTTGATATGAGGTCACCTTGGTTGATAGATATAAACAAAAAAGCAAATGCTCGTATTTATCAGTTGGGATTTTATTGTTTCTGATGTATTGTAACTTAGTCAGTTTGGGAGCTTTGTGACTTTCAGAGATCTCATCAGTTCTGTTTCTGATACCAAGACTGAGAGCTTTGTTTCAAGCTCTGCTGCAGAGCTATATAATGCTTACAATGGTTTTCATATACAGTAGGTCTTTATAATGCACTTCCCATACCAAAGTATGTGCTTGATTTGAGAATGCACTATGAAAACTCAAGTTGTCAAATACCAGAAGAATGAAGCCCAGATCTGAAATCTGTCAGATTTATGACAGATTGCATCAACACCTGCCAGTTTCTCATGGTAGACTTATTCTTCTTCACCTTGATGAGATATTGCTATGATTGTTAATATTGGCCTGCCATTAAAAGTTTTTGTTTATAACTTATGTAAGCTTTTTTGAATTCCTCTTTACTCTGCATATATTGATGGTGAAATCACTTAGATGGTCTGTGGCTTGAACTGACCCACCTTTGTCTGTTCTCTATGCTCCGGTGAGATATCATTAGCATTATGTTAAAACACATGGAGATAATGGCTTAGGAGGATTTTGCCTTTCTGTGAGTAATATTCTAGCTGCAATAGTTTATGAAAAGACCCTTGAACTTTCTGTTTGGATGTTTACATTATACTTTACATGGGGTTGCCTTTGAAAATGACTTAGAATCTGCAATTGATCTAAAATGCAGCAAGCCACTGGGAGCTTTATATTGGTTATTAATAAATTTCTGGATTTGACCTTCAAAAGCCAAGTTGTTGAAAAAGGGATTTACTTAAGACCTTGTTGTCAATACATGTACTATATTCATGTTAGAAAGAATATGGTTTGCCAGTTTTCAATATTATATTTGCATTATTTCTACATTATGGTTATCTTTATGTTGGTTTATTGCACTTTGTCAGGAGTCCATTTGTAAATTGGGTGGCATATGCAATAAATAAATATTAGAGAATCATTCCAAATAGAAGCATAAATATTGTATCAACATTACATTGCCTTTATTCTGGCAAAAATAATTCAAAGATGATTGAGCAATTTTTCCCAGGGACCATTTTCCAGACCAGCAATATTAAATTTATACTTTATTGTGACAAAAATAATCTTCCCTTAGTTCTGAGATGCTCAGAAGCTCTTCCAAAGTCATTGTTAACATTGTTGAAAAGCTAATATCCTAAGCACAGCAATACTAAAAAGAAGAAAGGCTGCAAATGAGATTGTGGAAGGAATGATGAATTAAAAAGAAAAATACCCAGCAAAAAAAATATGGAGGATGGACAGACCTGGTTCAACATCATTGTCAGATAAATCATTGGAAAACTCCACAGGTAACAATAAAAAGCTGAAAGAAATTCAAAATTTATGAAGGTGATCTTTATAAATCAAATAAACTCTTTATTAGAATTGTTTATCTTGAATTCAAAGTAAAATATAATTGCTGCAGAGAAATGAAACTGGGACCAGTTAATTCAAGTCAACTCTTTTCTCCCATTCTTAAAAAAAACCATTTCCACTCTGTTTAGTGTCATCGTTAAACATTTGGAGTACTATACGCAGAAAGTTGGGATATAAATCTAAAACAATCCATAAATGGACATTTGCTGGCGTATAAGAAAGCTCTGCCTCCTAACATTTCAAACTCAGTTATTTTTGTTTACATCACTTAATGTAGTCATGCTAGGTAAATAATTCCAAAGAGTACGTTTTTGATATATTCAAGAGACGAATTGAGTTAGGTATGAGCTCTGTTCAGTCAATATATTGAATATAATTTAAAATTCATTAAAGTAGAGTGAAATATGCACCTTAACATATTTGCTTTCGATATTATCATGGTATAGAGAGATGAAAAAATTCTATACACATTGATTTTACCATATGCAAACTCTGATATATACTATCTCCTCCAGTGTGTAAGGCTTACATTTATACTGAAAAGGTCACCCCATTTTTGCCAGATTTCAGAATGCCAAATTCAGGCAACATTCACAAGATGAATCTATTCACTGTTTTAAAAGGCGTAATTAACAAATAGAAAGCATGTACCAAAATGCAGAGCAAAAGAATATGAAGTGTCACTACTCTGATTGTAAATTTATGCAAAGAACATATAACCAAGAGAGTTACAAACAGTAGCTATTTGCATGAGAAGTAAACAATTAATTTTAACAGTAATTTGAATGCTCTGAATTGGAAATTAGAAGATATTGTAAGTAGACTTGGAATATAAAGATAAACAGAGGGAAATAAGGTTAGGAGATTATGGGATTAAATGAAGGGATTTTATAACTTGCAAAGAAGACAGAACTAGGACCCTTCCTAATGAAGGATTGGGAAATGATATTAAATGTATGGAGTTGTGGGAAGAAATGACAAAGATGGCTCTGAAAAACTGAGCCAATGATCTCAGAAGACTGAAGAGACAGCTCTTTGATAATTGCCCACAAATTGCCCATGAAGAGATCACAAAATAGCAGTCTCCAGCAGGTTTAGTACTTTGGGAGACAAGGAAATAGCTATCTTGCTAAAACTGCAATCATGCCTGTGAAATAACACTTCGTTTGCATACTTCCTTTTCTAATCACTTTTTGAAAATGCTTGTTAAGTGCTTTTGGACCCTAAACTAAAGGGAATTAAATATTACATTTAAAAGTGTTGGAGAGCAACCATCCTAGTCTGGGGGATGGGTTCTGTTAATATGTTTGGTATCGTGGAAGCGTCCACAATACTATTAACAACAATAATGATTACTTTGCATCGAGTTTAAGAGGTGATGGATGGATGTAGCCCTTTTTCAAGAAGTCAGACACTCTTTGTAGAAATGAAGTCTATTTACGGAAAGGAAACCGAAAGTCGTTGCAGAGTATACACAAGCAGCAACAGATGTTCACATTACATGGTGATATTTCAGCGAGTGTCCTCTAGGGCAGTTGCTGGACCTTATCTAGTCCCTCTGTTAACTATGATTGACAGATCATGCGACTACCTCGTGATCATGGTGGTTGGCTTTGCACCTGCCGGTGCCAGACTCTCTGTCTCCAAGCTGTTAGTGTGGTGTGGCCTAAAAACAGTGTCGGCCATTTTAAGTGCACCTCTAACAGCATACAAGAATTAATGTTTCTTTAATGTGAAAATGTAATAATATTCACAGGTTCAAATAGAGAATTAGTTTGGGGGTGTTACATAAACCCAAGAATGCGAGATCTGACTCCTTTGCTCCCTGTTTTAAACACACAGAAATAAACTACATTTACACACCATTAAAAAGAGGAAATAAAAAGATCAGAACATAGTCCTTCCAGCAGCCAACACCAGATAAACCAGAATTAACACCAAAGAGAAAATAATACCTTAATCTAAGAACTATCTAGGAAAACCACATCCCCACCAACATTGGCAGTGCAAGTTACTGTACATAAAAAGAAAGCAAACACCACACTCACTGGCACTTGGATAATGAAACATCCGCAAGCAATCAACCAAGCTCAGAGAGCACCAAGGACTCCATAGAGTAGAAGCATCAACGGAAAATGCAAACTGCTGCGTCTGACTTTTGCAAGGCCACTGAAGTAGTAAGCAAGGAGAGAGGGATAGAATTCACTATGGGAATATGTTTTGTACTTTTGAAATATTATTTCTACTTCAAGATGTTTTTGGTCATTGAGACAGATATGGATGGATATTGATTATAGGAGCTGCATTTGTATTTTTAAAGCAAACCTCTCTGAACCGATTACTTAATAACTTTATCACTATGGTGAGACAGGTTCCTGGAAGGTGTATAAGGATTAAAAACATGCATATTACCATTTTTAACTATATTTTGATATAGTATTTAAATTTGGAAACTGTTGACTGATTTTTCATGACAACTTTGAATTGTTGTGAAGAGTGACTATATAGTCATGGAAGAATGCTTATATCCTGATATATTTATTTATTCATTCATTGATTTATTCAGTCAATCGATTTCTATAGCCAGCCATCTCAGTTGATGACTCTGGGTGGCTTACATTCAGAACGTACATTGCAATTAAAATACTGAATAGTTTTAAAACAATAAAAACACTGTCCAGATTAAATAAACATTTTTTTCTGCAGAAATTCTATTTGTTTTAAATTGAATGTAAACAAAAAAAAATGTTCTTCAGATCTCTAGTTAATGTGTGAATCAGGCCCATGCATGCAATAACATGAGAAAAGAGCCTTGTACACATCTTTTGCAATGCATTTGTGTATCTGTTTGGATATCAGTATCTGAATAACTTTGTGTTGCCTCTTCAGTCTATTAATGTATTAATCACACACAATACACCTATAGGCACTATATGTATTACTCTAAAAAGAGAAGTAAGATAGTTCCTTGGCAAGGATCTCAGCCATGCTCATCAAAGTTTCCAATCTGAGAACATAAAGGAAACAATTAATTAGAGTCTGTACTGTAATTAAACTAGGACCACAAATCATGTTGTATCATTATGCCCTGATGCAACACGTTTTCCGCAAATCTGTAGTTCATTAATGAGAGTGGCCATCTGCGATGTTATCAGTACTACTGCAAGTTACTCTTTTAACTTTCTGTTTCCTATTATTTTCCCTTATTCTGAAATCACTACCCCCAAATTATCTTTCCAAGTTCCGAAACTGCCCCTTTGCCCGGTGTATCTTTCATTTGTTCAAGGGGTGCTCTTTCTATCTCTCATTTCCCTCTTTGACCTCCAGAGAGAGAGAAGGTTAATGTTTCCATAACCCAGATTCTCTGTTGAGATTAGTTCTTGTATAACCATGTCTTTTGAAAATAACACACCTATAATTCTCTTTGTGAAACTGCTAGAGTTCATTTCTAAAGCTTGACTGTCTTTCATTCTCACAAATATCAGTCTCCATGGACTATACAGTAAATCCATAACACAAAAGGCATTTCCTTGGCCATCAGAAAATAGGAAGTTGTATTAACCAAATTGCATTTCTGAAAGGGAACAAGAGATTAGCAGCACACATAAAAATGTTTTAATGAATGAAAGTACAGCTATGTAAATGGAAAATACAAAAGACATGATTAATTTAACCTATAAAATGGTGAATACTTAAAACACTCTTCAGAAAAACTCACTCCTAATGACCACATGGACATATCCAAGCCATTTTCTTGGCATCAGTATGGAAGCAGTTCACCAATGTCTTCTTGGATGTTGTTTTGATTTTCCACTGTGCTTTCCATTTTTAGAAAAGCATCACTTATTAGAATAGGAAAAAATACTTTACTGTACATAGCTTACTGTACATTTATGCTAGCCTTCAGAAGTGTGAAAATCCCATTAATTTCCCAACAGAACATATCATTCCTCATAATAATGAGCCCAGCTCATAAATGCCAACATGATTTCAGCTAAAAAGAAGTATTAAAGTAGTTGGGAAAATCTTGCGGCTTCCTGAAATACTGAGTCCAGAATGACAAAAATAAGAATTAAAATTCAAGAAAAACATACACTGTTCAGTCTTGCTTTTCCAGAATGCCTTGAATCGATAAAAATTACCTGATGTAAGTAAAGGAAAACATGGTGGGGAAATTGGATTGGGAAAGAAGAAAGCAATAGAATGAAGATATATCCATAGAATCTTCCACTCATAACTGCCTGAGAATTCTGAGAATAATAGTCACAATAAAGTTGGAGGTGAAGGCTTCAGCTCCCTAGTTTCATAGATACACACACTTTTTTGCAATCATTTTCAGTATGCTTCATTAGAATGTATTTTTAGAATGCATTTTTATTTCCCAATCTGTCACAGACTATAATATCTGTCCTTTCATTGCCTAGGCAAACAAGTTGGTTGCTAGATAAGTGAATAGGTGGTGATCAAAAACCATTAGTCAGTGCCCTACCATGCTATCTCAAAAGGATCCCTTTATACAACAAAGAAATATGTTTACATCTTACATAAGAAGGTGTGGGTATTCCAATACCTTGGAAATTTTTAAGACCAAATTGGACAACTATTTATCTGAAATGGTATAGGGTTTCCTTCCTGAGTGGGGGGTTGGGCTAGAAGACCTCCAAGGTCCCTTCCAACTCTGTTGTTGTTGTGATGGTGGTCTATCCATCAGTTGACTAAGGAAGGATATTTGCCACTTTCAACTTATAACTGAATAACAGAATTGGGCGGGAATTTGGATGTGTTCTAGTCCAACCCCCTGCTTAAACAGAAGGCCCTATGTATCATTCCAGACAAGCGGCTGTCAGTCTTTTCTTAAAAGCCTTGAGTGATGGAGAACTTCTTTTTAAAAAAATAATTTTTATTAATTTTCCATTTTTTTACAACCTTTACCATGATCCATACAGAGCTGTTGATCATTCCAAATACAAAAAAGAAATCTAATACATTCCCAGTCTGACCAATAAAGATTAATCTATTTCCCACATACAACCAACACCACTTTTCCTCCTTTATTTCTATCTCCTCCTTCACATTACACCCATGTATCCATCTCTCTGATTCTCAACTAAACCAATCAATCTCAAAACTTATTTTACATTTGTTTTATATCTATTATGCAAATCAATATATGTCCTTAATACTAATTGTGATGCTAATAGGAAATAAAATCTATCAGCCCTATATTATAATAATACTTCATGCAAATATAAAATTCATTATTTTTCCACAAGAAAAAAAGTAACATATCAACAAAAGAAAAGAAGCATATATCTGATTTATATAACCAATCCAAATTTGATAATCTAGCACATCTAATAAAACTGTCAAAGTGATGGAGAACTTCTGAAGTCAAGCAGTTCCACTGGTTAATTGTTATCATTATTAGGAAATTTCTTGTCAGTTGCTTTTCTCCTTGATTAGTTTCCATCCATTGTTTCATGTCTTCTGGTGCTTTGGAGAATAATTTGATCCCCAGTTCTTTGTGGCAGCCTGTCAAATATTGGAACATTGGTATCAGTGCACTGACTTGAAAACCAGACTTAGCTCTGGACTTGCTGAATATAATTGATAACTATCTAATATTTGCTAACAGAAATGCACCAATAATTGTTGCCTACTTATTTTATCCATTTGAAGTATTCTTAAGAATACACACACACACACACACACACACACACACACACACACACAAACAGTTCATCTAAATTCAGAAATGTCATAAAATTTTACATGGTCATTCTGGAACATTTCATAATGCTACATTATAATCCTATCAATAATTTGTGAAAATGAAATCTATATATTTTGCACAAATTCTAATCAATTTTTTTACCGTGTGATCATACCTTCTCATATTTTTTTTGAACAATTTTGTTACAGCTGCTGATAAGGTGGTCAACAGACTTTTTTTTTCTCTTCACATGATCTGTATTTTGTATGGTTCCAGTTCTTATTTTTTTAATGACATTTGTTGCTAATGCTTGATCTTGTCTTGCAAGTGTAGACCTTCCATTTTTCCCTGTCTGGAACCACTAAATCTTTAATTTCATCTTCCACTATCTGGTTCACTTCCAATAAATCACAACCACTATTACCCTTGCTAAATAAAACAATCTATGCCCCCTTTTTGATGTAGTATATTTGTAGTATATGTAATAATATGTTTTCGGGTCTTGCAGTCTAAAGCATCTAATTCTACTTGTGTCCAAAAAACAGTATCATGTTCTGTACAGTTTTGAAGGACAACTCAATTATTAAAGGCTTTTATTTTATTACAGTTATTCACATTTGATTTTAAAACATTTCTAACTCGTTTTACATACTAAGTGCTGGTTTTCTTTTTTACCTGGACAGGAAAATGTTATATACTTTTAAAACATCCCAATACTTATAACTTTCCTCTCTTACTACCATTTTTAGTACTATTCCATCTAGGTATTCAATTTTTCCCTTTTTTAATAGACACTGAAGTATATTTATCCAAATCAAATTCAAATATTGTCACTAACAGTCTGAAAAGTAATTGTGTTTCTCATTATGATTTTAACTATACAACAAATGTAGAACAATTATTACACATTCGCCCATTGCCTGAATAATTCATTGCCTGTAGGTCAAAATTTTTATCAGCGAGCTTACAGCCAAGTTAGAAAACAATAGGAATAGTTGCCTTGAAAAATTTCTGTTATAATTTTGATTTCTCCAGTCCTTCTGTATTTGTATCAATGCTATTATCCATTGTATTATTTAAAAGAGATATACATTTTTATTAATTTCCCAAATATTTTTATTCTAATCTAACACTAGGGTAGTTAATCTAATGGTTTTATGCAATTCAGCTAGAACACATAAAGACATGCTTTTTAGAGTTTTTAAACATTACCAGTCAAACTTTTTACAAGTCAAAAGTTGGTGTTCTGTACCTTCCTTTTTTAATACTATTTTTGCTCTACAGTGTAAAATGAACTTGAGATCAGCTGCCTGTAGATATTAATGACTTATTGTTATCATCATTAATATTTTCTGTGCATATAGTTATTATGTTACAAATAAAAACGAATATCTGAATGCCTTCTGGAATACTCTATAAATGGAAAGGAAGAGAGCAGGCTAGAGAGCAGACTAGAAACAAACATGTTTAAGATCAGAAAAAAATGGACAACTTGGAATACTCTTGTTAGAATATGTTCTACAACTCTACAACTAAGAGGTATTCTAGTTTCCCCTTTCCTATATAAGGTAAAGGTAAAGGTTCCCCTCGCACATATGTGCTAGTCGTTCCCGACTCTAGGGGGCGGTGCTCATCTCCGT
>JANHFR010000390.1:202071-212227 GCA_032468015.1 Mimophis mahfalensis | reverse complement strand
TGTTGCTAAACACATTGTAAGCCGCCCTGAGTCTTTGGAGAAGGGCGGGATATAAATGGGATTAAAATAAAAATAAAAATAAAATAATCCTTGCTACTGTCAATACATGCAAAACTAGATATATAGTCCCTTACTCCTCCAGCATTATATCCAACAGAAATATATCTAGTTTCAGATCTATATGTTGCTTAATCATCTTTTCCAGCCATGTATGTATTTTTGTCCAATATTTTCTTGCTTTCATACAAGTCCACCACATATGATAATAAGTACCTAGGGCCTGATTACACTTCCAACACTTGGAAGTGGAACAGATTAAATGGGTATGGGAAAATTTCTAAAAGAATTGTATAAGAGGGAAATTATTAATGTCAATTTATTTACTGAAATGAGTTATGTCAGTTTTAAGAAGAATTCAAGAATTCAAACAGTGATAGAAATTGGGAAAATAATTACTAGCATGTTAATTTTAATTGTTAAAAGATATTAGAATAAGTAGTAGATATGTGACTAATGATGAACTGGACTGATGTAAGTGATGCCTGGAAAAAAATTTGTTCACGCAATGAGACAATGTGTTAAAAAAGGAAAACAGTAAAAAAATTAGTGAAAAAAAATTAGATTCCCTTTTAAGCGGTTTTAGAGTCGGCATATTCCCCCAACAGTCTGGATCTTTATTTTACAACCTTGGGAGGATGGAAGGCTGAGTCAACCTTGAGCCAGTGAGACTCAAACTACAAACTGCTGGCTGCCGGCAGTCAGAAATAGCCTGCAGTTCTGCATTATCACAAAACTTCTTTTTTAGCAGGAAAACCTCTGGTTACAGTTTTTGAGGCTGCAGATGCTTTTTCACATAGATTTCCGTAAATCTGGTACCACCATCAACTCAAAACTTTGAAACAATGATTAAGCAGAGTTTAGAATTGCAAAGAGAAATTTCACTGGCACTCATACATCACAATAGACACTCAAGAAGCAATTATGAATTGTCTTTTCCCATGATTCAGAATTGGCATGACACAACTTTCCCCCTTTTCCAACACTGAGCGAATACCTTTATGGTTTTTTGACTCCAAACAAGAGGTTTAAAGGATTATCAGGACCAATGGAAGAGACAAAATGCAGAGATCATGTGGGGTGGGTTTCAGAAACTTGCTATCTTTGTAGTATTAAGCATAGTTTATATTTTTAGGAAGGATAAAAGATATATTCATTTTCTATGCTTCCCACCCTTCCTTAAAAATGTGCTTTGAGAAATTTCAGCTGCCCTGAACATTAATATATCAGTATCTATAAAAAACATCCTTTGTAGTCTAAAAGAAATCCCATATTCATTGCATGGTAATTTTCAGTCACTCTGCCTCTTTCATTCTTGTTCTCTCCTAACTCTCTTACTCTTTCTGTAGCAATATAAAATACATGTAGTATAGTGATAAATAGAAATAAAATGTTCAAATATCTGTAATTTAAATAGTTTGTACAAAATGCATATGGTATTATTTCCACCATACTGTTTCAGGTTGTCTAGAAGCAGTATAAAATTTAAGAAAAAAATGAATGTTTTAGTGGTTTTTATTACCAAGAACAACATTCTCCATAGTAGACAGAAGATGGCAGCATAAGCATTCTCTTTTTTGTGTCTGATATTTTCAAAGTTCTGGCGGAAAGCGCTGTCTGAGGACAAGGATATTAACCATATGTCCATGGACAATCTGCATGAGGTATCTAAAAAAGATTACTTTCTAGTTTCTTGCGAAGTTTAATGCCTTTTATATACAAAATGCCTTTAGCATACTAGGAAAATCTTATTAATTCTTGTCAAGATGACAGATGCAAAGTTGAAGCAACTTCTTTGTTTAAATTAAGATTTTTAGGTTGAAGAAAGACATGCCCCAGTACTAGAATCAGCAGGCAATAACGTCTTCTTTTCTTCCCAAATGTAGAAGTCTGTTTCTCTTGGAACATGGCTAGCATAAGTTTTCTTCCAAATATTATATAGGGCTTTGTTGAAACTGTGTTTCTTACTCTATTCTTATGACTAAAAAGAAATTAATGGATTATTATTTTTTTATCCATCCTTTTTTTCTTTTTTCTTTTTTCTTTTTGTTACTTTGGACTTTTTTCACCCCAAGATTTCTATAATTGAAAGGAATTTTCAATTCCTTTCAATTATTTGAATTATTTGAATTCAAGAAATTTTCACCCCAAGATTCCTATAATTGAAAGGAATGAGTGCAACCTAAAGGCAAGTCATAATTATTTTGTACACAAAGAGAGTAATGCTTAATCTGGCAACAACTTGACAAAATAAATCATTTTGACACAAAGGGACATTGGAAAATGGTTGCATTTGAGGAAATAATGTTGCTAGTACCAGTTACTGCCAAATTAGATTGCAATGCCCTGGAAGTTTTCATTATTTCCTTAGTCTTGAGAATAACAGGGAGAAAATTCTTAGGGATGTGGGAACAAGATAACCTTTGAATTAAAGAAATCCATCACAATGCATAAAGGCTTTATGGAAAGAGATGGTCTTGGGTCATTTTCATTATTTTTTCTCAGTACTTTTTTTATTTTATTCAAAAAGTTAAAATACAAACCCCCCAAAAGAGAAAAAAATAGATGAATGAAGCCAAGCTAAACAAGACATAAAAATGTGCATTACAAACATAGATTGTGTCCCCTCCCCCAGATAAATACTATATTAAATATATTTCAAGAATAATAGTTTTCTGCCCTTGCAAAACAGTCTCAGAGTTTCACAACACTGTTTATCCAGCCAATTTGACCTGGCATCTATCTACAATTTATATAAAAATTAGTTAACAGATAAAGTCAGCAACAATCTATTATTGCATTTAACTCAGAGAAAGTCCAGTGGCTTTTGATCTACCATAAATCACCTCAGTCATGATCTCTGATCTGGATCAAATATCTTCAAATGATTCCTTAAGTTTTTACTGCAATCTTTAGCAGCAATTGCATGTCATTCCTCAAAGTCATAAATCACTGTTGTATATTTTCTATTTTCTAATGTTGTTCTAATTATTTTCTAATCACCATCTGTCTTCTTAAGACAGTTCAGTTCATCACTCACTGGTTCTGTCATTTCCAGGACTATTGAATTCAGGGCTTTTTATTTAGATTTTCAATTTGTAAGTTAAAAACAATTTCCCCCCCAAAGGCTTCCCAAAGGGTTTTAATATTAAGTTGATCTGGCTCTTGCCTTTCTTTTATAGCCCTTTTTATGGATATTATAAAGAATATATGATGTATAATTTTCAAAATCCTTAAGTTATTGTTGTTTACATTTTTAATATAGTCCAAAACTCTCTTCAAGATGAACTACAATACATAAACAGTTCCTCTCAAGGACAGAAGAAGTACAGAATTATTGCAGAAAAAAATTGAGGTAGTATTTCCCACACACACAAAAAAAATGACAATAGAGAAGTATCCATCAGAGGTTAAAAGAAAAAAGACCAGCACTTTTAAAAACTAATAGAATAAAAAAATTTCTGTAGTAAAAAATCCAATGTAAATGTAAATGAAATAAGATAAATTTCACTACCCAGTCCTCTCGCTATTGACTTTCATGTGGCAAAAGTGAAAGTGATTCACAAATCCAAATAAAGCAGTAAAAACAGGAAAAACATTTGCATTAATATCCAGCAAGGGGTTAGAATAAATCTGCATTCAACCAGTCAATTAACAGTTAAAGATGAAAATTAAAAGGAAAAGGTAAACTTCAAAATGTGCATTTACAACCAAGTGCACCTAAAACATTTGAAAGGAAAAGATGGAGTCCCAACTCTCTGGCTGCTCCTACTGAGAATTGTAACCATTGAGCTCCTCTTCCCAAATAGGTACAGAGCAACTCAACCCTTAACTCATTCCTTCTAGAACACCATTCCTCTATGGAACATGGGCTTTATCATTATTTCTGGGAGGGAAATATACAGAATGTAGTCATTTATTTAAGTAAAATACATAAGCAAAAAAACCTCATAGAGGATTCTGCTGAGTGTGTGAGTTTGCATGCATGGATACGTATGTTTAAGTATTCACATGTTCTCAGTTGCCTTGCTGTTGACATAGGTGGAATTTGTGAATATTTTAGCAGAATAAATTGTTGCAGGAAGACCTGGTACAACTGGGCATCATTTTTACTTTATACTTTCTCCATTGCACCGAGAACTAAATATGTATTCACCAGAAAACAGCTCAAGAAAACAGCTCTTTACTGTGCATCCTTTAATTGCACCAAAATGCTACCAGATATGCTACATTGCAACTTAACAACTGTCTCACCTGGCAACAGAAATTTTTGGTTCAATTGTGGTTGTAAGTAAAAGACTGCCTGTCCTGAAATCAGAAATCAGGCTTCGTTTCAGTCTTTTGATTCCAGCATAGTAACAACTCAAAGAATGTAACGAGAACTCAGAACTATGTACCTGACATAGTTAAAATGGTAGAGGATGGATAATTCATATCAGCAAATCAAAAGGATAAGTTGACATGTATAAAAAACAGAAATGCTGTTTGCTCCCGCATGCTACAACAGGAAAATAAATAAATAGCAAGAAAATGAAGTGGATGTATGCTGCTATTATGGTATGCCACGTTCCTGATGACAGGTCTCCAGCTAATCAGCGTGAGTCTACCTTTTCTTCATAATCTGTTCACTGGAATTGCAGTAAGATATTTTCCCTTGAAATTTCAGCCCTGATCAGGGTATTTGTAACATACAATTAGTAGCAGAACACAGAGTCTTCTTCAAATCAAAGTTCAAGCTAAAATGAAAATACAGAACCTAACTATAAATGAAATAGTGTAATTACCAGCCAGAGCTTCCAAGACTACAAAAACAGGCTACAAGGATATGGTCAAATAGGCCTGGAAAAAATGGCAATTGAACTTACTATGGGTGAGACAGATACAAAGGGGAGTATTGTTCCTCTTCCTATTCTAATAATTTCATGGTCCACATTGTCCTTTAGGTTTATGCTCTTTTTCAGAGATTTGTTTTTCACTCTACATTTTCTCAGACTGGGCAATCTGTCAAGATTTTCATGTCTTATTTAAATAACTACAGCAAGGCCCAGATCAGCTGCTTTCAGCTGATTTTTCTGTGTCCTGAATCAAACAAGGAACTCTTTGAATCCCAGAATTACCAGTAATTGTTTATAGCAGAGAAATGTTCTAATCAGCTCCCATGAGATTCACCCCAAGCTGTCTATACTGTTACATAAATATTTGAACTACTGGACTTGAAAGTGGAAAAGATAACTAAAAGGGTTAGAAGTAGGGGAATAGGACAAAGAATATCAGAAGAAAATAAAATCATGTTTAGCTGAGTAAAATACACCTTGAAGATAATTTGTGTACTATTCTTTCCTTCTTTAGTGGTTGTATGAAGATCAACGAATAGTAAAACACCAAGATTGTACTAGATGCTTTGTATAAACTGAATATACTGTCACACAAAGAGTGTTCTCTTGGATCCCAAGCCAGCTGCAACTCCATTTTCAATCCTCGTTTTTCTTTTAAAGTTTTTCCTATCACATCAACTTTGGTTCCAATCTCTTCAGGTTTTGGAGAATAACTCTGCTATTGGACAAAATGATGGACGCTGTGCTAATGTGATTTCTTTAGGTATTTTTATTTATGTTCTATTGGCATAAGAAAAAATAAAAAGGTAACAGAACACCTTATTCTGATTCTTCACCACATTAAACAATATTTTGGGCCTCTTCCACATTCTATCTAATGGTAGACGATGGCCCAATATCAATATAATGACATATTGAAGAGCTACCTTTTTAAATTACCAGATTCCGTTATTTTTTCCTTCTTCCTATTTTCATACTATTTCCTTCTATTTTCATTACTATTATTGTGCTTTGCTATTGCAAGGGGAAAGGATTAAAATAATTAAACTGATAAAAAGTCAATCAGGCGAAGCTCTTCTTGGCCCGAACACAGAATTAATTTAGTCAATATTTCTTAACCAGGTAAAATTTGGCTTGTTATACAGTTAATTCTGTTTGTATTTCTAATTATTTTAGCTATTTCCTCAGAGGCAACACAGAAGACTTTTCAAAGTAAACTCCCACTCTTTTCTATAGGCTTGGGATTTGTACGGTGTTGAACGCAGACTGAAATAACACTTAAGTAAAGCAGCTGAAAGACATCATTTTATCACTTCCCACACACAAACACTCACATATTTTTATTCTATTTTATTGTAAATTGATCCAGAATGTTCTTGGTTTAATCTAGTGATTTTGTATAAACTCACATCAAAACTATTTGATTTAATGACTGAAAGTGGATATTCTTCAGAAAATGACTTATGCTGCTAATAATAATATAATTGTACTGGAGCCCAATTAAATAAAACATTCCATTAAACAAGTTGCTTCATTATATTTCAAGTTAATTACTTCTGCTAAATTTCATGGGCTTATTGTGAGTGCACAGTCTGCCTACCGAGGAATACTATATTTACTTGAAGGGGAAACAATTTATTCCTAATATTTTACCTATGAAATTAGATGGTTGTCCTAGATACCATGGGAACATTGTAATGAAGGCAATTTAGTTGTTACCACATTTATTGTTGTCTAATATACTTTGGCGGGTAAGTTCTTTAATTTTGGAGTCATCTTCATTTAACTATACTGTGTCAAAGTAAAAATCAAACCACTAGGTTAAAGTTAATTAACTTTTTAATGGTTAAAAAGCCATTTTAAACAGTTTCCAAATATTGCAAGATATACTTAAAAGTGACAACCAATGTGCATTTTAGGTATCTAGTTCTAATTTCTGTATTATAATACAGTTATTTTAAAACCAGAAGATTTAAGATTGCTTCAGACAAATTTATCTGTACACTGTTCTTTTGTTGAGAAAAAATGGCAAAAATCATTATATTCCTCTTTGGAAATCCAGTCCATATTTCCTCACCAGGGAGTTTTCATGCCGACTCAAGTTCTGGGGATTATAGCCCTAACACATTTGAAGGGCTCCAGTGTGGAAAAGAATATTGTATAATAGCAAGTAAGAGAAACATGAAAATGCAGATTTACTGACTTCACAATGGCAATTATTTACATCTGAAAAACAATTTTTTTAAAAATATATCTTTTTCTCTCCAAACACTGCAGTGGTGGGGCTCTGAAATGGTCAGATCAGGACTTTTTCCATAAAAAAGCTTCATCAGAAAGAACTTCAGCAAGTTTTTTGTTGAAAGGCTGATAGAAATCACACAGAATTTCTTTTGTGACAGGCAACATAGGACCTAGATTCCGATCTTCAGGTCTTCTAGTGTTTGATGCAGGACTTTTTGTAATTAGAGCTTCTTGTTTTTCGCTCAGAGCACCTATGATTAAAAAAAAAAGATAATTATGTCTAATTTTGCTTATTCGTTTTCTTAAGCATTTTCCAAGTTATATAACATTCAATAAACAGGTAAGCTTTTGAATGTTACACATGGTGGCTTAATGAGGAAAAATAAATGACATTTGCTTTTTTGTATTGTTTGATGTAACACCCACATCTTTTCTCCTTAAATTAGGTAAAAAGATAGTTGATGTTAAATATAGGCAGACATAACTGATATGGCAAATGCTACACTCTAAAAAGGATTGAGGTCAGGGTAAAGAAATGAGCCAAGTTAAATGTAATTAAAATCACTTAAATACAATTATGTGAGAGAAGGAATGGCAGAATCTGGGGGTAGAGTTAAAAGAGGAATCAGCCTAGAACCCCTACATAGTCATAAGATTCTACTGACACTTATCTAACTCCAAGCAGTGCTATCCCATTAGTTGAGAAGATTCCTGTGCAGAAGCATGATCAGCAATAAATCAGTTTAACGCCAGTTACATGTGGATCTGATCTTTTGCGCATGGCAAATTAACATGTTTCTTTCAATCTGTAACATTATACATTACAATTCAGTGGTTCAGGAGGATTATTCATGCAGACTTAGACTTTTTAAAATACTGCTTCACAGTGCTTTACAGCAGTTTACAGTCAGCAGATTGCCCCTAACAATCTGGGTCCTCATTTTACTGACCTCAGAAGGATGGAAGGCTGAGTGAACTGTTGGCAATCAGCTGGCAGTTAGCAGAATTAGCCTGCAATACTGTGCCATCATGGTTCAGAGTGAATTTTTATGAGAAAAATCCCTATTGCTCCCATCCATAAAGGGTTGATTCACAGAAAATCATTTGTATTTGACATTGCTGCTGTTTTATATGTAGTTCTATTAAATCTACCTACAAATTCTTCTTTCAAAGGAAAAATATATCTGAAATTTATTGGAAGTGGTTTATATTGAAATAAAATTAGTGTATATATAAAATTCAAGGAAATTTAAAGACTAAGTTAAAGTAAAGCTGATAATGCTACTCAGTTCAAAATAACAGTCAGAATGCATGAATTGAATAGACTAGTAGAGGAAATGAACTAATTAAAATATTATATTTAAAGCTTTGAGCTGTAGAAATATGACAGCTTCCAATACCTTTCCAAAATGAATTTATTTAGTGCTAACTCTATCTGCAGCTGTGCTGAAGACAGATAGTTCAGAGCCTTAGAAAACACAAGACAATCACAATAAATCAATGATATGCTTAATTAAAATTCATACCTAAATCAAGAAACTGGAACACTATATGCATAGTTAATTTTACATTGGATGCATGATCCTCCAACCGGAGAACTAATATTTGATCTTTATTGAAAACGGCCAGCCAGTCAAGGAGGAAAACAACATACAGACCAACCTGAAGTCTTACCTGAGAGAGAAGTGGGGGGGAGGGGAGAGAGAGGGAGGGAAAGAACTGTAGTAAATTATTCCAGATACAATTACATTCACATAGTAGGGAAGATTCTGAATGGGAGATGCAAGGGGAAATGAAATGGTTGATTAAGAAGTGATTAGTCATGTGGATGTGGAAAAGAGTCAGGTTGGGGAATGAGGATAAACAACAGAAAATACATGAATTCATGTTATATAATTTTCCCAAAAAATATTTGTTTGACTAATTGAGCTATACCAAAACAAGATTAAAATTATTTACAGCACGAACTGACATGGAACAGATGAATGTATTTCTGTTTTAGATGAGCTCCCAAAAATCTTCCCTCTTGCTCTAATTGGTGTCATTTTTTTTAATGTCCAACTTCTTGAGGGGACTTTAAAAAGGGAAATTAATAATACTCAAATTAAATCAACATTTTGTTCTTGCAAAATGTGTATCCTTAGAAAACTATTCTCTCTAGCCTAGCTGTCCATGTTCAGTTATTTCTATTTAAGAAAAATCATATGCAATTGCAGTTACTGGATTTTTATAAATTATGTGATTCTTATATATTCTAAAACTGGTGATACTTGGCTTCAGAGTAATATATAAATTATGAAATGAAATATACATACTGGCATGGCATTATTAAGGGTGTTGTTGTACACACAGGCTCTCAAAGAGAAATCTGTCAAGCAATTCTCAAAGAGTTGTAATGACTCAGCCACTTTTTCATGGAAGTCTTCTACAGATTTATTAGCACTTGCAAAGTAGAGATAATCAGAATATAATCTATGAATGAAAAAATATATAAACAATTGAACTGTAATTATAAACCATTCCATCAAGTTAATAGAAATAATAAATCTACAGCTAGTGTCCAGGAAAGAAACAAATGATATTATTTATATCATAAATTTTGTTTCTCACAGTAGAACTTTGTTTGGCTCAGATATCCTAAGGAAAGAGCTTCTTTCCGATTTACTTGCTGTTTGAGAGTATCAGGTAATCGTCATTCGAGACAAAACTAACACAAACTGTCAATCTACTTCAATTCACCCAACAATAGTGGAATTTATTTTCCAAACATCAAATCAAATCCTTATTACCATAATAGTCATTCCAAATGTATTTCTATTCCAGTTTTTTTATGGCAGATGAATAAAATAGTCTTCAAGGGTTAATCATTATATTGCTGCTGTGTAATAATTCTAGTCATTCTATTTAAACTTTTACCTTATCATTCTTTTTTAATGATCTATATCAGTAGAATTCTGTCAAGAGAATACGATGGTCATAGCAAACACTCTTTTCCAACAACCCAAGAGACGACTCTACACATG
>JANHFR010000390.1:161076-175667 GCA_032468015.1 Mimophis mahfalensis | reverse complement strand
AAGTAATGTTGCTGTGCAGTTTGCATGCCTTTAAAGTGCACTTGATAAAAAAGTTTCCACAAAAAACTGGGTGTCTGTGTCTTTTTCCTAGGGTCTGGAATGAATTAATCCATTTCCAATGCATTCCTATGGGAAATCGCTTTTCTACTTACAAATTTTTCTGCTTACAAAAGTGCATTTGGAACGGATTAAATTCGTAAGTAGAGGGACCACTGTATACTATAAAATCCCAAAGATCTGATACAGGTTTTTTACATTTTTGGGTTGACTGAGAACAATTTGCAACATGTACTCCATGTATAGTTTAAATTTAATAATGGAAATGGAAATATTATTCCAATGCAGGTATTCCTTGACTTACAACAGCTCGTTTAATGACCATTCACTTAAAAAACTGACCTGTAACAATTTTTCACAGTTATGACTGTTGCAGCATTCCACTGCTCATGTGATCAAAAATTCAGATATTTGGCAACTGACTCATTTTTATAACTATTACAGTGTCCTGGGGTCATGTGATAACATTTTGTGACCTTCTGACAAGCAAGGTCAATGAGGAAGCCAGATACACTTAACAATTGTGTTAGTCATGTAACAACTGAAGTAATTCATTTAACAACTGTGGCAAGAGAGGTTGTAAAATGGGGCAAAATTCACTTAACAAATGTCTCACTTATCAACAGAACTTTTGGGCTCAATTGTGCTCCTAAGTCAAGGACTACCTGTAGTTAATAGAGCAGGAAATATGGCAATCCCAGACTGGGCAATGACTTCTGTAAGCATCAGAAGAACACCTAATAATCAAGGATTGTAGACAGTCCAAATATCTGGAGGATACCAGGTTTTTCAGCTCTGTAAAAACCCTGAAAACTACCATCTAAATCCATGATGGCGAACCTATGGCACATGTGCCAGAAGTGGCACGCAAAGCCATCTCTCCAGGCACGCCAGCCATCCCCGTTCCTCTTCCGGGTTCCAGCACACACATGCGCACCAGCCAGCTGGTCTTTGCACACACAGGAGTGCTGGAAACCAGATGCATGCATGCACCCCAGCATGCATGCATGTGCTGGCCAGCTGGTCTGCACACACACATGCACGTTAAAAACTGGAAGACCAGGTGGCCAGCATGCATGGGTGCCCCAGGAAGCTGACCTTCCAGTTTCTGGTGCTCCTGTGAGCACACTGGGGAGGTGCTCTTCTGGTTTCTGGTGTTCCAGCGTGCACTCCCATTTCGGCACTTGGTGCCAAAAAGTTTTGCCACCACTGGTCTAAATGGTAGCAGCACTAAGGTATGAGCAAGATATTTATTATTTCAAATCTTATCAGATTTATAAAATAGTCAGTCACTACAATAATTTGCTATTTATCAGCCCAACCAGTTAGGATATGATAATATTAACATACTTTGTAGAGCCACTGCAAAGACTACCCCAGACTTCTGTAAACATAACTGCTGATCAAAAGAAAAACCTTTTCCTGCCCTCAACAATTCATGATTGCAGTTAAGAGTTTCATATCTGAATGTCTCCACAACAAAATAACGTTTTGGCACAAAATGAAATAT
The DNA here is from genome assembly GCA_032468015.1 of Mimophis mahfalensis. Lineage (NCBI taxonomy): Eukaryota > Metazoa > Chordata > Lepidosauria > Squamata > Mimophis > Mimophis mahfalensis. The sequence continues at coordinate 174,100 of JANHFR010000390.1, read as the reverse complement.
AGCATGCAATGGAAACTGAGCTTAGTCTTTTCCTACAACTTCCATGAAAATACACAATACACCCTATTTCCTTCTAAAAAGAAAATAAAAACTTGCCTCTTTAGATTCTGAAAAATATAAAGCAATAAACTGATTAAGAAATATTGGTACAGCTGAAGAATTTTCCAAAGGGACAACCTACGGATTTCAGACTTGATTTATGATTTTTAACACAAGAGTTCATATTCTCAGTAGCTAACAGTAAAAGAAAACTGTGACTCAAAAGTCAAAACTTCATGTTTTCCTTTTTTTGATACTTTTTATATTTGAAATACTACTGTATATCCAGTTACTATGGACATAATGGTTATTTTGATTCTAGATGAAACTGAGAAAAGGAGCCCTAACTGAATGGAGGAACACTTTTTTTGAAATCAAGTATAAATGACCAAGATATATATTATGGCTATATTCCTATCTAAGACTTTGGAATGCTATCGATAAATTGACAAAAGACTGTATCTTGGTTCAAAGCAATTTATATTTCTAATACAATTTTTTTCCCCAGAAAAATACCTGCATAACTTTTCTCTGGCATTCTAGATATTATGTAAATATTAATATGTTACTACTGAACATGTATGAAAATCTCTTATTTTAAAGTATGTTGTTTTAATTTCAACTGCTGAAGCGAAATATGGAGATGTATAAATAACATTTATCACCTCATTTATATGATGCATACAAATTCCCATTAGAGCAGGGTGTCAAACTCAAGCCCAGGGGCCAGATCCGGCCCATGGGGTACTTAGATCTGGCCCACAGGGGCCACCATGGAAACTAGAAAGGACCAGCCCATGATGCCTCTGTCAGCAAAACAGGCGCTTGGGAGGGCTGCACACAGTCCTCCCAAGCTCCGTTTTTGCTGGCAGAAAGTTGCAGGTCTTAACAACCAAAAACGGAGCTCGGGAGCCCATTTTCACTGGCACAGCTCTTGGGCCACCACAGGTGCATCTGACACAAGTGACATTTGAGCTGGCCACATCCACCTAGGCTATGCCCACCCTGGCATCCGAAGGTCAAACACAGCCCTGATGCAGCCCTCAATGAAATTGAGTTTGTGACCCCTGCATTAGAGTTTCCCTAATGTGCTTAGAAATGAACCAATGTAAGCCAAAAATGATTAAATTACTGATTAAGTCTATAGTTAAGGACAGGCTACAATTGGGAGACCATGAGTTTAAGTCCCACCTTACTCAGCTGGGGTAACCGGGCCAGTCACTCTCTCTGAACCCAACACAATTCACAGGGTTGTTGTTACAGGAAAAATAGAAGGAAAAGGAATATGTGCTGGATGTTCGCCACCTTGGATTATTTGTAAAAATAATAACAAAGATGGGAAATAAATAAATTTAACAGTAGAAATCATTCAAAATGTTGTAGAATAACGGAGCCTGGTCTTAGCTCATTGTTCGCTTTTTTACTGATTGCTCTATGATGGACTGAGGAGTGAGATATAGTTCCCACCAATAAAACAAATGAAAGGGAACTTACTAGCTAATTACTACCCAATTACTTTACTATGTATTATCAGCAAATTGTATGGAAAACATTTAAATGCAAAATTGTTAGAGTGGCTTAGAAACAAAATAAATCCTCACAGAGAAACAATCTGGAAACTGATCACTTTCCCTTAATCATGCTTTTATATTACAGCATCTGGCAAAAAAGTATATGGCTAAGTACATGGCAAAGCACATGTGCTGCTTTTATTGATTTTAGTTTTTTTCTTTGTTCAACATCAAGAGCTAGGCTATAGGATAAACTTATCAATTCTATGACAGATGGCTATTACTGTTGCCTATAAGCTTCATGAAAACTCCCACTTAAAGATCCAATTTATCTCACAAGGTCACTTAAATAATGCAATTGCTTCAGTGCAGGGAGTTAGGCAGGATTGTTCATTGTGTATGCAGCACTACGGTTTGATACAGACTCTTGTGTAGCATATCATAAGAATCCTCGATTTTCTTCCACCTCTCAAATTTTGAGGGGGCTATGGATGAAGAAGTGGCAATTCGTTATAAGGGAGAAATACTCACCTAGACTATATAGCTCAGACTGCTATATAAACCAACTATGGCAATTCAAACTTTCTATCAATCAAGGGCTACCTTATTATCCCAGCTACACTAAACTACAATATTCTGTACAGAAATGTGGTCCCAGATCCTATATGATGCAAAGCTAGTATCCTATAACAATCTGAAAACTATGTAGTCTAAATCCCATCACTAGCAGAAAGATTCAGTGCCAGATGGAAGCTTTGTCTACTCTACACTGTATTTTTATGGATTATCCTAGGAAGACTTTCTATCTCCAGGATATAAGCATGCCAAAAGGATATTGACTGAGTATGTTTTGGACATGGAAATACAGTTATACCAATTTCATCTGTTCAAACATTTATATTTTTAAATATTTATGGACCTGAAAGATATTTAAATTCTACCCCTATTTCCATACTGAGCTTTCTAACAATAGTTCGGTTTAATGTCCTGTTGGTGATACTTGACAGCAGGTGAAGGAAAACATAATATCCAACTGTCCCCATCTCCATAGACACCACAATCCATTGCCCATATATTCCTATATTGAGGGCTTTATAGAAAATCTACAGATTGATTTATCTAACCTTCATGCAGGCATCATAATTCCTTCAACATGCACATTCTTTGTGTTGTATCCTTGTAGACATTTCCAGTATTAATTATTTATTTATTTATTTATTCATTCATTCATTCATTCATTCATTCACTCACTCACTCACTTACTCACTCACTCACTCACTCACTTACTTACTTAAATTTTTATACCGCCCTTCTCCCTAGGGACTCAGGGCAGTTTACAGGGCATTAAAAACATAAAATACAAAAATTAAAATAAAATTAAACTAGTACACACCCACACAAACAATTAAAAACCCTTTAAAAAATCCTATCAATCCAGGCCAGCTGATGTGAATAAAAGCATTTTCAGTTCCCTGCGGAAGGTCTGGAGGTCCGGCACCATCTGTAATTCAACCGGCAGCAAATTCCACTGGGCAGGCATCCCCACAGAAAACGCCCTCCCGCTAGGTGCTGCCCGCCGGCACTCCCCTACCAGCGGCACCCAAAGGAGGCTCTCCCTATGGGCGCGAACCAGATGGTGGGAAGACAATAACGGCAGCAGGTGCCCCTCAAATACACCGGTCCCAAGCCATTCAGGGTTTTATAAGTCATCACCAGCACCTTGAATCTCATGCGGAGGGCAACTGGAAGCCAATGCAGCTCGCGGAGCAGAGGTGTTACATGGGAGTATCAGGAAGCTCCCATCACAACTTGCGCGGCCGCATTCTGCACCAGCTGAAGCCTCCGTGTGGTCCCCAAGGGCAGCCCCATGTAGAGCGTGTTGCAGTAGTCGAGGCAGGAGGTCACCAGCGCATGAGTGACTGTCTGTAAGGCATCCCGGTCCAGGAAGGGTCGCAACTGACGCACCAGGCGAACCTGGGTGAAGGCTCCTCTGGCAACGGTCCCCACATGGTCCTCCAACATGAGTCCCGCATTATCTGGGAGCTGACACCCCTTTGACCAGTGATGGGCTGATGCGTGGTCACGCAGGTTCAGGTGAATCCTTAGCTGTGATCGCTGGCTGGGCCTGCTCACCCACCCTTGTGCTATGCTTTCCATATATAATTAACTTTCTGGCTTGTTCCCCTGCCCCCTCTGCCCAGCTGAGTTCCGCACTGCTGTATTCACTGGACCTGCCCAAGTTGATTAGCTGCACATTTGAAGCTCCGTTTCAGTCCCAAAGGGGCAAGCGTGACCTAAGTGAGCGTGCATGCATTCACAACCAGCGAACCCATTGTGAACATAAATGCAGCCCACCTCTGCCTTTGACTGGTGTCACTTGCTGACCAAAAGAGGTAGGATAAAGGATTGTTGTATAATGTACCATCAGTGGGATTTATCTTCCACATATGCAGCAGTTTTAACTTCAAAATGTTAGTGTTATTAATGTAATATATTTTCAATGTTTAGGTTTTTTCAATGATATTTAACTTAGTAATAATTTGGTGTTATTCTTTTATTACGTTTTATGTGTGTATCTAGGTTGTCATCTGAATTGATGTTTTCTGGCAATTTATCTTTATTTGTTGTTTGACTTCTTCTGTTTGCTGCTAGTGGCTGACTGAAATATAATTCAACTGACTGATTACAAAGAGTGTCTTAAAATTAAGTCCCCTTCCCCGAATAATTTAAAAGTAATAAAATCAATGTAGCAAAATTGCTTCAAAGAGGAGAATGCAAAATTTAAACATATTATCTGAGAGCATATTTTGTCATTCCTTATATAATGAATGGATCAATGCTAAAAGATAAAACCCAAAAGAATGGGGATAAACGTTATATTCAGTCGAATGCTATTGTTAAATTCCATCTGAAGATTTTTATACCTTTAATTATATAGACCAACATGAGCTATCCCCAAATTGTAGATTGTGCCAGTCAAAAATTGTACATTATTTAGTGACAGTTCTTTGAACTGCTAAAATTGTGTGGAGTAATAGTTAGTGAATGGTTACAGAAAATACATTTATAGACAACACTTCCATCATAAAATCATTCAAATTTGATTTAACAAAATGAAATTGCAGGAACATTAAACTAAAACTGTTCATTAAACTTCAAGAATCCTAAAAATGTCATCACGTAGAACAGACATGTCTTCCTCTGTAAGGAGCTGCCTCAGCTATTTTCTCAGGAAAGCATGACTCTTGAAACAAATAGTATTTCATATTTTGAGACAAGTGATTGCACTTGTGGACTCTGAAAATTCCCATGTGAAGCATTAAACTAATTTATCCTGTTCAATCCCCACCCAGTACCCATGTCCACCAGTAGCTAATACACCCCAGAGGGTAAACACCCTTCAAATGGTGTGGGAGTAGGAATGGATATCCAGGGTGGGAAACTGAAGACTACAGGAACCAGGAGCACGACTCAGGTGACCCTAGGACACAGATAAACTTCCAAGTGCTTCAATGACCCTCTAAAAGGATGCAAATAACCAGCTGTCTGCAAGTAATATAAATCCTTTCATTCCCCACTATCCTGTCAGAGATGAAGAAGCTTCTTCAGCATGAGAAGTAAAATGTCTTCAAAGGAAAAACACGAAAGTCCAGTTGCTTCCTGAAGAAGCACCTTTGGGAAAACCAGGACCTAGATAACTGAGAATCTCTACAGACTAGTAGCTGATGCAATGCTGCAAAGGTGTTATGAGAACTCTGAGGCGGGATGGCAATAGCAGGTCATCCTTGGGATGCTGCAACCTTGGGTAACAGGCTGGAACCAACTGAGAGGAAGTCCATCTGAAGACCCAGTCCCTCTTCCTAATTCCTATGTGGTTACAGCAAAAGCAACAGCGTTCAACCCTAAGAAGCAATCCCTCCCTTTTGGAAAGACAGTGTTCCAGAAGGGACCTGACATCCTTTTACTTCTTCGTTGAAAACTATATATTTTCTACATGCTTTAGCAGCAAGATAAGTAAGGAAACAGACCGTCAAAGTATACAAATTTTATTTTAAGATGTGATAAAGGCATCCAAAGAACTGTTCAATAAACTAAATAAAGTGTGCTAGTACAATGCTACGTAAAAGCCCCCTTGCTCAGTCACTTTGAACAGGTTCAATAATCTTTAACTGCTGAGACATTGCATTCCCCCTTGACCCTACTTATTGTTTACAGCCACTTCCTCTATAAATATATTTTATTTCAAAAAAAAAAAAGCATGTATGCAAATAATTCACACATGCAATACTTCAAATTGGTCAACCTTCCTTGGCTATCTGTATGGATAAATGCCAGGTACATTAATTTTTCAAGAGGAACGTGGCAGCATCGTGCCCAATACAAGCATCCAATCAAAAGAATGTCTGAAGGCTCCCACATCACCTAGACCTCAAGCAGTCTTTGAAGAATGGCAATTGCCTACAACTCAATTTTATTTATTTTTGGAAGTACATAAATCAACAAGGTGAATTGTGGCAGTATGAGGCTGGGATCTAAAAAGGATAAACAGTAATGCATTACAAAAATCCTAACCAGAACCCAATTTGAAAGAAAAATGAAGGGTTACGCCCTCATGAGGTCTGGCTCAAAAATGAACTTCATGTTTCAATTTAGAAAGCTTCTTCATTCCTAGTGGACCACTTGGCTTTCAACTCAGTCTCCCTAGAAATCCCAAGTCTTCCAAGAAAATTGCATGGGAAAACTCTACTTGAAATGAAAAAGTCATCTAGGATTAGAGTAGGGTTTAGACCCCTTGACCCAAAAATGAACCTTACACTCTTGAATTTTCCCTTGAATCTTACAATGTTATTCCTGCTGATCTGTTATCCTCAGGGATCAGTAAGCCAGGATTCAATTGAAGCTGATTAACAGCAACAGCAATCTGATTAGAGGCACAACTCTTCTGGCCTCAAGTGTAGGCACAGTATATAAAATAATATTAGCAATAGCACTTACACTTGTATACTGCTTCACAGTGCTTTACAGCCCTTTCTAAGCAGTTTACAAAGTCAATATATTGTCCCAAACAATCTGGGCTCTCATTTTACCAATATTGGGAGAATGGAAGATTGAATCAACCTTAAGCCAATCAGGATCGAACTACCAAAATGCTGGCAGTCAGCAGTCAGAAGAATTAGCCTGCAATACTGCATTCTAACCACTGCACTACCACAGCTCTTTCTTCAATGAGGCTTCTTGCTAAGTTAAGGCTGACCCATACATAACTGTAGCCAACTAACTGCAGGTAGGTTTAGGTATTTCCTTTGCTTTCTATCTTTGCTGAAGATGACTTTTTGAATTCTTGTGAGTTTTGTTCGAAATTCTTGTTTGTGATTCTTGACTTTTGGACTGGCTGACTACATGATTTGCAGTCCTGCGACTTTTGAAACTGTATTTGAGCTATGCTATTCTTCTTGGCTCTCCTTGTGAAAGCATTCTTACTAGGCCTGAATCACATTCTTCTATGCTTTATCTGCCTAAGTTGTAGTAAATATTTCTGCTTCTGTGCACTGAGGTTGCATGTCCATCTCATCAACCTTGAAACAAAGTACCAACCAGTTCAAGTTCCCTACAGTTAACATAAACAGAACCTGGGGGAAAAAAATCACATCTTAAGCCCCTATATGGGCTACAGGCAAAGAAAAATTGTTTTGCATGAACCCCGTACCAAAATAATTTACATAGATAAATAGAAATAGATCTACAATGATGAATGGGAACAACAACTGGAAAATCTCTTCGTAAAACTCATTAATTGAAAGATAAAATATATAAAGACATGTAAAACTGAATAATGATGAAATGGATTGTAAGGGGGGGGGGAAATGTGTAATTCCGCAAGTAAAATGTTAAGCAGCATCTATAATGTGCAAGATTATGAATTATACTTCTAATTTGAATGAAAGATTGTCTAAACCCATTAACATTACCAATTATTCCAATTCTGTTTTATTTCTTCTGAAGAAAAAGGAATTCCATTTCAATAAGTAAGGGTACAACAGCTTCTTTAGCAACAGTTTGAAGTTAGAACTGCACTGAAAAATACTTATGACCGTTATAGCATCCTCTCTGTCACATGATTTACATTCGGATGCTTAACCACTAATTCACATTTATGACTATTGCAATTTCCTGGGATCATGTAATCCCCTCTTGTGACTTTTGACAGGCAAAGTCAAAAGGGAAACCAGATTCATTTAACCACCATGGTAATTCAGCAACTGCAGTGATTCACTTTACAAATATGACAAAAAAAGTTGTAAAACAGGACAAAGCCACGCCTAACAAATTTGTCACTTAGAGCTGCAAATTTTGAGCAACTATGGTCACAGGTTGAAGACTACCAGTAAGCGTTTGCTTAAGATTAGCATTTTCAGAGATTCTATATTTATTTTTGCTTCAACATTTAATAAATACTGTTTGCTAGCTAGAAACCAAGAGACTGTGAATTCTAGTCCTGCTTTAGAGAATGAAAGCCAATCATTTGGGCTAGCTTTTCTTTCTTAGCAGCTAGCAGCTATTCCTACAACAATACTGTTGTAGGAATAAAAGAAGATGAAAGATTATTAGCTACATTTGCCACCTTGAGTTATTTCTAAAATTAATAAAGTTGGGATTTTAAAAAAATCTAATAATTTACATTGTTCCTATTGTTCCTAATGGTACATTAAAGCTCCAGAATCAATTATTCTGATATAAGGCACTTATTAAAACCAGTGCCAAGCACAGAATTTTTACTTTTCTTCTTACTTGCTCTCATTCAATTTGCTTCAAAATTATTTCAAAACAGATAAAAAATTCTCATGGGTAGAATATGTAATTCAAAACAGTTGCTTACACAAATTCTATATGTCATTGTAATGTCACTTCTACATATTCTGCAGTTATAGCAGCTTCCCAAAGTTCAATTCAATCTGAAAAGACAACATCAGGAGAAAAAACTCCATTTTTTTCCCCAGTAATGGTTCCACCTTTGTTTGAAAGAGTGTCAAAAAAAATATTCTGAGGAATTTGGGAGAAAATTTTTACCCAACATCTCTACACACAAGGTTGGCCTGGTCTTCCCTATTCTTCTCTACTTTCTATTCACAAATTTGGTGGACAAAATTTGAAACAATATTTACAGCTATCTGGAAACTGACTTGTAATCAATCTGCTAACAGATTTCTCAAGAGTTGCTCCAGTTATTCACTCCCACTCCCCCCTTAGTCAGAAAATAATATAATTGCAATTCCAAGCTAAGGTACCCACCTATACCTCTGTTGGAAGAAATGTCCATCTGAGTTCAGTTCCAAGTGGAAAAAAGACAATGGAAACTTGGAGGCTCTTTGGAAAAATGGTTTAATGGTGGACAGGATCACATGCTTTGGAGCTCCTAGGCGAAAAGGGAAGAGATGCCGAGAGTCCCTTGGTTTTATACCCTCTGTTGGGCCCTGCCTTAGAGTTTCCTGTTTCTGTACAAGAAATGTATCCTAATTGGCTGTCAGACTTCCAAGGGGCGGGGGTCTTAGCTAACTTTAGTTGAAACTTGCTGGGTGATACAATCTACCCAGGTGCCATGTGGCTAATCCCATCATGTCCTGGGGCCTTAATTCCATCACCCTTGAAGAGGGGGCAGGGGGCTGCAGGAAGCTGCTTTGTCTTTAAAAATATGTTTCTCCTTTTCTCATCCATGGAAATATAATATTCTGCTTTTTTAATATTACCTAGAATATTTTATTTTTCTAGGGGAGGGGTGGGTGCTAACTTCCTACACCTCATAATGAGAAAAAGATACTCTGGAACACCTAGGAATGACTGCAGTTGCTGTTTTTCTTTGTGTCTTTATTTTTATATAATTGGCTTTGAGCAATGTAAAACTCTCCAATCCACAACTGGAAATAATTCAGTTTTCAAATTTTCAAACAAAATCATACATCGAACAATCAAATAGCAAAAACCTGGAGACCTATTTTGAAGAACAGAATTAATACATCCTGATAAGGTTACTAATACTTAATTAAATGTATATGCTACCTGATTTCCAGTAAATCTGGGAAGTTTGCTATTGCTATAAAAAAAAAATTTAAAGACCAGTTATACAAAAAGTAAGAATACAGTTGCTATGATCTATACTGTGTCTTCAAAAGCTGTTGAGACATCAGACAGAAGCAGGACAATTATACTATCCCTAACTCTGTTTTATCAGATATGATTTATATATGTATTCAGTGATATCTCTGTGCTAAACCTGGGCCTGACCAGATAATCCATATCACTCATTGCAGCTGTAGTTCAACCACTTAAAAACAGGAAGTTGAAGACATATCAGTAAAGACAATCAGTATATCCTATCAAGAGTAGGGTTCTTTGAGGAGAGACCACATGAATGCCTCTTTCGAGACAGCAGTAATATCACCTCTCCAAAGGATACTGCTGGGACCCAGCTCCCACCCATCCTCTCTTTTCATCAACCAGGAAGGACAGGGAGTGATTGAATACAAGAAGTGGCAGCCTAGAAGTCAAAGGACTTCAGTGATTATCTTTAGACACATGCAGTCTCATACGAAGGCTTTAGGGGAAAAATTGCTGTCATTATGCTGCTTTGTGTAGACAAATGTTAGTGTTTCTGAAGATTTACGACAGATAAAGAATTAATATAGAACCAACTGATGCCAGAGCTTTTATTGTTGCTACTCAAAGAATGTAAAAAATGTAATTTTCCCTGGAGTCCTCAGTTGACACATGTATATACATAAAATAGCCTAACAAACTGCACTTGAGTTTTTACCTTTTCTATAAATCTCTAAAACATACAACTTTGTGTTAGATTTTAGATCTTGCACTATGTACCTATTTCACCAGCAAACACAGTTTGGTAAAATAAATGCAATAAATGTCTAATATAACTATGATTTCATTAATCTTAACTTTGACATTACGCTGACTTATTCAGTCAGTCTCACATTTTCAGCCCAAGATTTGCATTCTTATTAAGATACGTTATGTAAAACTAATTCATAACCAGCTCAAAGAAACTCACTTCTAGCTAAGCATATATTGAATTCCAGTCATCTAAATTTATTTAATAAGATTGGTTTTGAACAGATTGATTATTTGTGAATCGAAACAATTCCTGCCAAGCAAACATTACAAAAGTCAGCTTTTGAACACAATTACACACTACAATTCAGTTAGTACTATATTGGTAGATTAATTTTTAAGCTGCTGAACATTTTTTCAGAAGGAAGGTAGGAAGGAAGGAAGGAAGGAAGGAAGGAAGGAAGGAAGGAAGGAAGGAGCTTCATATGGTTTTCTGTGCATATATGTATTTTCACTCTCTCTCTCTCTCTCTCTCTCTCTCTCTCTGTCTCTCTCTCTCTCTCTCTCACACACACACACACATACATATGTATATGCATTTATGTATATAATATAAACCACACTTTCAATGAAAAAGAGACAGCAAGTTTGGTGTAGTAAACATGTCAGACCGGAAACCAGTAGACTGTGAATTCTTCTCTTCCATTAGTCATGAAAGCCAGGATGACAACTTTGGACCCACCTCCCAAGGTTGTTATTAGAAAAATATGCAAGGTAAATAAACGCAGGATAATGGTCAAGAAAAGTTTACCATGAAATATACCATGGTATCCTTCCAATGTTGAAGAGGAGTCCTTTAACACTAAGACACAGAAAATTAATTTCTAATAGCTGGACATCATTTCAATGTATCATATAATTCAATAGAATGAATGAATGAATGAATGAATGAATGAATGAATGAATGAATGAATGAATGCTTATACACAGATTACAAGTTATAACACAAAAACATGTTTAATTAAAGCATTATTTGTGACAGAAAACAATATCTAAACTATTATATTTTGCATCCAAAACAGCCCGATTAATTAATGCATATTAACATCAAAAAAGGAATAAGGAAAGATAATTTTTACTAAATGAAGCCATCCAAAATTTAGTACTTGTCAAAACATTAAGCATAGCAGCATAAATTCAAAATCTAGGAAACCAAAGCCCACAACTATAACTGACAACTGCTGCTTTGCAAAGAATATTTCCAGAATCCAATAACCCAATAAAAATTTACAGATGTATACTTAATTATCAATCTTGAACCAAAACCTACTGGGATTGGATTGTGCTTCTTGTCAGTGCCTCAGTTTGAAATGCATTTTTACATCAGCCAATTACAATAAAATAATATAACCTTTAGCACCAATTTTCTTGAACGAAGTATACTTAATCATTGGGTAAGAGACTTGAGTAATGTTGATACAAGTACTGTAGCTTGTCTGCATTTCTCAATAACACGATATGCTAATCAAGTCTGTTGGTAAATTCTTTCTATGCACAAAGGGTGCTATGGAACTAGATGGTTCAAGTTGCCAAGAGAGACAATCAGTTTAAAAGGGTTGGTCACTCCATAGCTTCCCAGGCCCCGATGTCCTCCATGCATCCATCAAGATGGCTCTAGAAAGTCTGACACATAGAGTGCCAATACTCACCCCTTATCCCAGTTTCCTGGCTTCAGAGATCAGAAAACCAAAGAGAGTAAATATTGGTCTTCTTCTCTCATGAGTCATCAAGGACCCAAGTCCTGAATTTTCTAGTTAATAAAATCTATCATCTGGTGTTTAATAACATGACATTATATTTTTAGAGTAGTAAAATAACACATACAGTTAGGATTAAAAAATCATTTTGAAACAAGTTTTTTAAAAAATTACTTAGTTATTTTATACATATTTCTTTGTCATGCAGATTTTCAACAATTCTCAGAACAGATGAGGAATCAGAGTAGACTTTGGTGCCTTTTTTGAAAATATCTTCACATATAGGAGAGAGATCCGGTTTGGTCTAGTGTTTAAGATCTCCAGGCTAGAAAGCAGGAGATCATGAGTGTGTCCCATCTTAGTCATGAAATTCAGCTATATGAACCAATCACTCTGTCTCAGGCCAACCCACCTCACAGGGTTGTTGCTGTGGAGAAAATATGAAGGAGAAAGCATGTTTAATATGTTCACCACTTTGAGTTATTTGTAAAAGCAATAAGGGAAGAATACAAGCAAACACATAAATAAAGCGTCTTCCAAGCCTGCTGTTCTTCAGGTATGCTGAGGTTAAAATAGTTGACTACAAATTGGGGTTGTAATCATCCCAACATATTTGGAAGGAACCAACCTGGTAAAGATGATTTACCAGGTTATCTTATTAGCCAGCCCAATTGTTTCTCAAGAGTAACTCATAATCCCCAGAGATTAAAAAACAAATGGAAGATTACTAGAAAATGCCTTCTTCATATTGTTTTCAAGATGGCTTCCACATTTCATACCAAAATACACGGAACACAGAAGAACATGACTGTTCCAGAGTACTGTATGAAGTCATAGTGGGGGGGGGGGTTCGGGTTTTTTAAAAAAATATGGTTG
>JANHFR010000390.1:114997-128741 GCA_032468015.1 Mimophis mahfalensis | reverse complement strand
GTCTGTCACTACCTCCATTTCTTCCCCATCTATTTGCCAGGAATTGAGAGGGCCGGATGCCATGATCTTAGTTTTCTGGTGGTGTTCAATGGCACCTAGGGCACATTGCAGTAATCCAGCTGTGAGTTGACCAGGGCATTAATGACTGCTTGAAGAAACTCCTGATCCAGGAACAGATGCTATTGCCATGCTAGATGACGCTCTGATGGGAAATTATGAATCAAAGATGACCTCTTGATTGCAGAGTGACAGAGAATACCATTCTTTTTTAGGAATGGCTGCTTTGAGACTAGCAATCACAACCATCCCTAAAACTACAACGATCCCTAAAAATGTTACTGTCCTTGTGTTAGTAAGATCTGGTAAGATAAGAGACTAAAGCAGGGGTGGGCTGCTATCACTTTGCACTGATTTGGTTGAATCAGATGTTAATTTTACATCTGCTTTGGTGAACCAGTAGTTCTGGTGACTGGATGGCCCCACCCACCCCTCCGCACCTCTCCCAGGAGTTCACACATGGCCTGTTTTGGGTCGCAGGTAAGTGCAGAGTCCATGTGGAGGCTTGTGGTGGGCAAAAAATGAGCCTCCTGGAAGTTCCAGAAGGCTGGAAACAATTTCAATTTCAATTTATTTCAATTTTTATACTGCCCTTCTCCCAAAGGACTCAGGGCGGTATACAGGGAAATTTTAAAAACATACAATATAAAAATTAAAACAATATTAACCAATCACGCCCCACAAACAAGTTAAAATAAATTAAAAACCCCCCCCCCCCCCGGTCAGTCCAGGCCGGCCGATGTAAACGTTTTCAGCTCTCGACAGAAAGTTTGGAGGTCAGGCGCGGTACATAGCTCAACCGGCAACGCATTCCAATGGGCGGGCGCCCCCACCGAGAATGCCTTCCCTCTAGGTGTAACCTGCCAGCACTCCCTAACCGGCAGCACCCGAAGGAGGCCCTCCCTATGGGAGTGAACCAGATGGAGGGAAGATGACAGGCCTGTTTCTACCTCCCAGAGAGCCTCTGGAGCCCAGGAAGGGTGAAAACCACTCCCCACAGACCATTTTCACTCCCAGGGTGGTGCTGGAGGCCAACTAGGCCATGCCCACCACCATGGCCATGCCTACCCAGCAACTGGGCAAAGAACCAGTTGCTAAATTATTTGAAGTCCACCCCTGGATTAAAGCCACTCAACAGTTGGGCTGAGAAAAGTGCTACGAAGTTGATGTCATATAAATAGAATGATTGGGAACCAGACAAATTACCAGGATCTAAAATTTACAGATCTGGAATAACTTGAAATTATAATGCTACAGTCCTAGGAGTGAACAAATAACAAAATGTTTGGGACACAACTGAGATAATGAGTGCTCAGAAGTCAATTCATCAGACAACTTTTTCATTATAGTTTGCAATTATTTTAATTCTTAGTCCAGATACAAATTATGTGACCCAAATTGCCACTTGTGAAAAAGATCAAGTGCTCCTAAACCACACCAAAGAAACTGAGAAATAGTGAATAGTTGAAAAGCACAAACAAACTGAAAAGTGTGCTTCCTTTTTTTGAATAAGAAGGAGATTTCTCTAATAACACTGGACATTGATTTTTTTTCAAAAGTTTTGCTTCCAGTAAAACTTCAGATGATTACAATAGACACTTCACGTAAATTGGTTTCATAATGACTAGATCATGTAGGATATTTTGATAAATATGAACTTAACTTTTAATGACTATAATATATTTAAACACATATATTTCTAACATGCTGCATGTGTTCAACAGAGCCCAAAGTGTTTTGCTGCTGATTTTCATTTGTCTGATGTATCTCACTGCAGTGTCCAACAATAATCAGCCAGCATTGGTGCATTCTAGTTTCCCTGACATCGTTTTCCAACGTGGCAATGAATTGGTGAAGCCATTCTTCCTGTTCAACACTGACTGCACCTAGAGTTTCAGGAAATACGTCCAACAGTGAAAATGAATTTCTTCAGTGACATGTTCCACGTCATGTACTGTAAGAAGTTCATCAAACAGCTGAATGTAGTTTGGTGCTCTGTAGTTACCAAGAAAATTCTCAATGACATCCTTGAATGCTTTCAAGGTGATTTTCTCTGGCCCCACTAACAAATCTTAGAACTGCTGGTTGCTTACAATTTATCTAATCTGCAGATGTGCAAAAATGCTTCGATATCCATTTTTCTTGGAAACATCTGTCTAAAATAATGAAAATCTTCACCTTCCTTGAATATTGTTTTTCCAATTTTTTATATGAAGCAGAGGCAAAAATATCTTTGTCAGGTCAACACATGGTTCATGTGCCACATTTTTCTGTCCTGGAACCCACATCTTTTGAAATGGCCATATCTTTTTAATGTAATGCAACTGTCTTGCACAGCTGTCGCATTTGTATATAGAACAATAGTATAGCCAACCTGCATTCCAAGCAGCAGAGCCACAAATTTTAGATCTCCACTGATATTCCAGTTGTATTTGGTGTACTGCATGTGCTTCAACAACAGTGCCATGTTTTTGTGTGTTTTTGTGTGCAGCATAGCCGATAGGGTTACTTACATTGCAAAAACAGAAGACTTTTATAAAATAGTACAGATTTTTTTTTCATGATTAACAGCCAAAAATTTATAATCCTGAACACCCAAAAGTGTTCAGGAAAGCAAAATCTTTGTTGTCAGTACAGGTAGTTTTCAACTTGCAACCATAATTGAGCCCAAAATGTACATTGCTAAATGAGTATTTTTTTTAAAAAATGCTCTTTATTTACAATTTGAGTTAAAAACAAATATAAATAACACATATACAACAACCATAAAGAAAAAAGAAAAAGAAAAAGATAGTAAATATATAAGTACTGATAAATAAATGATTAATTCGTTTAACAAACAATCCACTAACGTTATTCTAAACAGCATACTGTAAATGAATCCTAATTTACTTCCCTATACCCTTAAAACATTCACCTAAGAATATACAGTTCCACTAAATGAGATATTTGTTAAGTGACTTTTACCCATTTTATGACCTTTCTTGCCACAGATGTTAAGTGAATCTGGTTTTCTTGTCAGAAAGTCAAAAAAGTAATCACATGATTCTGGGACACTGCAACTGGCATAAACATGAGTCAACTGCCAACTGTCTGGATTTTGATCGTGTGACCATGGGGATGCTGCAAGGGTCGTAAGTGTGAAAAGTGGTCATAAGTCACTTTTTTCAGTGATATTGTAACTTTGAACAGTCACTAAATGAACTGCTGTAAGTCAAGGACTATCTGTATAATGAGGCCAAATGTCCTTTACTACTAACTTGTACTGTTTTGCTTTGCCAGCCCACCAAACAATAGAATAAGTTTATATGTAATTCCTTTTGTGTATCCTATTGCCTTTTAAGATCTCATGTTCAGTTGCTCTTAAGCAAATAAAGGAACATCTAGTTTCTAAATAGCATTTGTAAATGGAGCAAGAATCAAAAATTTTACATGTATGTAGCTGCTGGAGCAGCCACACAAGAACAGAAAAGACTGGTGTAATTTCATAGCTTTCTTTTTAGTCAAAAGCCAACATTTTTGTATCTAAAAATTCCTACAGAATAATCTTGATTTGTTAGAAGACATTTTGTTGACCAGTTATAAATGCAGATGTCCTTTGATACGTGACCCACAAACAGTAACTGAGCCTAATACTCCTTGCTTCCACAGACACTTACAAACACTATTATCTTGTATATAACTCAATGCAAAGGAGTTTTAGCATGTTTATCCTGAGTTTGAATTGTTTAAATATGTTTGGTCAGACACAAACTACAGAAATTCCATCCCTGCAGAGATCTCATTTGAAATCCAAGCTGCACTCCATCCCTGAAGCATTTGGTAAATTCATTGAGATGAATATGCAATGATCCAAATAGGAGTTGCTCCCACATTTAACCTAGTTATTGAAGATGATTATCATGACTATGATTTATAGCTTACCCAGGCCAAAAGACTCTTTACTAGATTTATGCATACTTTGAAGTAAACTAAGTTAACCAAATAGCTTGAATATGGCCAGGTTCAATAGCAAGTTTAGAATGTTGTGTAAAATGTAGCTGTTCAGTTTTTAATCTGATCTAGAGAGTTGTGTTTTGGGAACATTGCTCATGAGCAATGAAGACTGGATTACAGGCATCAGTGATTATCCATTTATTTCAGAGTGAAGGCAAAGTCATTTACCAATGTTGAAACATGTAGAAAATGAAGCACAGGACAAGGTACCAACTTATTTGATATGGAAGTTCATAGATCCATTTGCTAGTAACTTCAGATGTACGCAATCATTCTATAAATCCTCCTGGTTTTTCATATTTGCGTGAACGGTCATTAAAAACAAATTGTCTAGCTCCATCATATTTTTTTCTCCAACATCTGTAAAATACTAAAAGACCTGCTACAGGCTTGACTTCTACAATTCTGATTTGAGTAGTCTTGATGAGGGACTCACCCTTTCAGAAACAGTACAAGTATTACATCACTCGCTAAGTGATGTAATCATATGACATTGTACTTCATTCCTGTATCATTTAGTGATGGACATTCCAAACCCAATTGCTGTCATAATTCAAGCATTACTTTTCTTGCAATACTAAGGCACAAGTTTTTGCAGTACATAGAAGTAGCTGGGTTTTTTTATGTGTGTGCTTAGCTTACATCCACTAATTCTGACTTGGATCAAATGCAGTCATATGATGTTTGATTATGCACTGAATTTTCAAGCTCAACTGTAATCTTATCAATATATATCCAAATTAGATCTATTTAAATATGAATGTAAGTCAAGAAAACCTGACTATGCATTTTATGCATATATATACATTTTAATAGCAGAAAGTTAGAAGCATTTTCTGAAGCTTTGAGAGCAGAGCAATGTTTATAACAGAATAACAGAGTTGGAAATGACTTTGGAGGTCATGTAGTTCAAGAAACCCTGTACCATTTCAGAAAAATGTTTATCCAATCTCTTCTTTAAGACTTCCAGTGTTGGAACTTTCTGGAGGTAAATCATTCCATCGATTAATTGTCCTGTCAGGAAATTATTTCCTTAGTTCTAGGTTGCTTCTATCCTTGATTAGTTTCCATCCCTTGCTTCTTGTCCTGCCTCCTGGTGCTTTGAAAAAAAAAGTTGAGGTCCTATTCTTTGTGGCAGCCCCTCAAATATTGGAACACTAGAATCACATCACCCCCTAGTTCTTCTTTTCACTAAACTAGACATACCCAATTCTAGCAACTGTTCTTTTAGTTTTTAGTTTTTCAAAAGGATATGAAAGAAGTTTTATACTACATTCTTGAACATTTCAGTATAAAGGAACTTGCCTTGAGCTCTACTATGGCATAAGATTTCAAACCGGTAAAAGTTTATCTACTTAGATGGATAATGTCTTTAAATCCTGTGAAACATTCACAGATTCTTTTTTTCTTCCTTCCTTTCCCTTGCCTCCCTCCTCTGATAGCAATTGGCCTTCTTAAAAACTACTATGTTAGAATGCTCCTTCTAGAGAAAATTGAATGGAAAGCAATGTGATTTGTTAGAGGAAGGAAGAAGAAATAAGGATATTTTTTTTCTTCAGAAAACTAACATATATTAATTAATCCAGATCTGATTTGGGTTGATTATCTCTCCCCACTTTCCATCTCCTTCCGCCCTTGCCTGACAAAGATGGACTATATTGTCTTTGAACTTGTATTAATTTATCGTGGAATGTGTGCTACTTGCCTTATCTATAAATCTTGGGCTTTTATGAATAGAGAAAATGCCCTTGAAGCACACGTGGAAAAATCTGTTCAGATCACATAAACGAGGCTTGAGGCCAAACCAAGAAAGTGCCTCCTTAGTCTGGTCACCTTACGGTAGAGGCTGATAGGTCCTGTACTTCATGAGAGCTTTCAATTTGCAGCCGAAAACTTTTGGTTTTGGAAAATTGATTTTATTGAAACCCAAATGTAACTTTATTTTCTCACTTTACTAAAGACAACATACATCAAATCCACAGTTATTTAGTTTTGCCTGTCTGCCTCCAATAAATAAATGGAGAACTGACGTTGTCATCATTTTCCTCTCAAACCCACTAACAAGTACATGATTTGTATTTTCCAAGATATATTCACTTTAATAGCATAAAGGCTCCTGGGGATTAAACTGAAGATATGAGATGCCCTATGTGTTTATAAAACTAGAAAAAATGCTTGCATTTCTTTTTAAAAAAATCAGAAATGGAGTGTGTAAAGATGAAGGATTGTGTTAACATATTGATTGCTTTTTGCACCATTTTAAATTAGTTTTCTATTTCTCCTTCATAGGAGTTTTACATTGCATTCCAATAAATTAAAGTTCAATTATCTGGAAGACATTTGCTGAGCATTCTTGGAGAGGAAAGGTTAATTGATTATATAAACAATCACTAGATGTGAACAGTGAGAATATTGACTAGTATAATCCAAACTGCAGCTGGCCATACATTCAAAATCTACTTTCTTCAGAGCAACAATATGAGAATATTTTCAGAAATGGCCAATGATTGCAAAAGACTATATTCTGGCACTTCCTCGTGAGTCATGTCTTTCAGAGTTAGAAATCAGATAGATAGATAAGTAGATAGGTAGATAGATAGATAAACTCTTCAAGAAGGCTGTTACACCTGTGTAATCTATGTATGTTTTAATTTGTACCTCGGATGTTGTTCAAAATTACTAGTCCATGTTGATCTGCAGCAGAAGTAGCAAGCCTTAATGATGCCAATCAACGATGTACATCACAATTTAGAACTTGGATTAGAAAATCTGATTATGCAAGTAAGGCTTTTTTTTTTGTTTTTGTTATTTTGCACATGTGTCGTTTTCCCCATGCTCACCCCACAGAACCTATCTTCTTTTGATTCAGAGCATCAACAGAAATTATGGGACATAAGGCTGTTCCTGCCTGTTTTTAACTCTTCCCAATTTGGTGAAAGTTCTGTTTATGCTGTAAGCAAAAATAACACAACAAAACAGGTGTGCTACTAGAGACCTCCTAGACAGCATGTCTAGAAGAAAAGGGTCAGACTGAAAGCTTTGTGTGCTCATCTCAGATTTTCATATGTATGTATTTTTACACACATGTAGAAAAATAATCAGTTCAGCCTCTATCCTGCTCCTGTGAAGAATTTGTCAATACACATTGCATTGCACTGTATAATGTATATGTTTCATAAAATATTTGTATTGCTAAACAGAATTTTAATTTTTAGATTTCTATTGCTAAGTACATGTTATTTTAAAAAGGACAGATTTCATCTTGGAGACAAAGCAAACTTTGCTAATAACCATGGGCCAAAAAATTACTGGGATGGCTGACATTGCTATCTGCACAGGGGTGAATGGATTTGTATACTTGTCATTTGTACCACTTTCACACCAGTTAATTCTTCAATCCATTTAAAGAATTGTCCACATTTCACATGAATGTTCCAAAATTTGCAGTTTTGCCCCCTATACCTGCCAATTTTGTATGCACAATATGTAATTTAATGTGAATTTTGCCTTATAATATGCTGTTCTATACTTTCATCTGTTAGATTTGTTATTTATACAGTAATGAATGTATTACAAACTTAGTCAAAGCCTGAAGTAGAAGGATGTTAATTTGTAAAATTCAAATGAGATTGCTGGCCTTCAAAATTCATCTGAAGAAGAGTTGTCAAGCATTCCTAATTTAGAAAGCTGGAAAATTATAAGCACTGAAGGGTTAAGCAGCCATTCCTACAAACCAATTTATTCTCCAACATGTCCTCACCCGTGTTATTACTGCATTAACAAGCTGTTGTGGATAAGAATTTGCTTCCTTATTTCATATCCTATAGAGAGATATAAACTTAAACTTCTGCTTTCTCTTGCAAAGCACATAAAAGAGTCAAAGGGCAACGGGTGATTGACTGTTATTCCTAGAAGCCTAGCCTATGCCTATATTATTGCCACTTCTTGGGGAAATAAGTCATTGCCAGTCCTCATGTTTGTGTCTATGCCTTTCTTGATCTGATTCCCAACAGGAACGCATAATTCTTATTCCAGAAAAAGGAAGGTAGGATTAATATTAAGTTATTGACTTTCTGACTTTGCACTGATGCCCATAGCAGCACAATAGCAGCACAATACCTGTATTGTGGTGTTTTTCTCAGGAAGATGGAATTATCTCTAAAGCAAAAAATAAAAAATAAAAATAAAAATGCAGAGATTCATTAGATACCAGGCCTTTCTCATCATTTGAACTTATCATTTATAAATAACATAATGGCAAGAGTGTCAGCCAAGGAAAATATAACTGGATTTTGCTGTGCTCAGACCAGACCTGGAGATTGTTTTCCAAATTTCAGGGGTGATCTGATGCCTGAAAATATGCAGACCGAGTGTGGTGGAAAATGTGATATAGATGTGTTACCTGCATACATATCAATGTGTCAGATCTAGTAACCACAACTATAAAACCAAGTGTTTATAGTTGTTAAGAACTGATGGATCCATTTCTTCATGAATGGCCAATAGGCTTTCTAGTCCAGAGTTTGGTGTTAGCAATAGCAAGTCAGATGCATATAGAAAGCTCACAGATATGGACAGAAGGGTGTAGTCCTCTTCTACACGTCTCCTATCCAAGACATGTGCCCACACATGATTCTGTAGCAAAGACACATTAATAGACCAATCCTGAATGATTTGTTCAAATCCTTTGTCATATCATCTACATTGATGATCACCAGCACCTCATTACCTGTGATGGCAGCAAAGATCACAGTAAATGAATTGTATAAAGCCCAAATACTCGGGGTGCATTGGATTGTCCCTCTCCTGCACCTCTTTTCTATGATTAACTCTCTAGACAACCATTGTCTAGGTATTATTTTGAAAGGTTCCATAGAAAACAGGGAAATTATCCAGAGATATATTCAAGATGGCATCAGGTGGAGATTTAACATTTCATTCTATGCCAGACAATATGATTTCCAGTACATAGAGGACAAATTCATTTGGAACAATAGTCTGAGAATCATATCGTATCTCCGTAATATTAGCACGTTAAAGTTATGAAAGCATGAGCACAAAGAGAGATGGCAGTCTGAACTCAGCTCTGCATTAATGATGAAATTCCCAAGGGTCAAAACCGAGACACTTGAAGAACAAGGATGTTGAAGACTTCTACCTAGATGGACAAATCTGTGAGTTTCTTTATTCCCACATTCACATTTTTAAAATCCCTTATTATCATTTATAAAACCATCTGGTATATCAGAAAATGCCTATGAGAAAAATCCTTAGATGTGAATAGATACAAATCAGAAGGTCAGAGAGAAGCCGAAAACATTTTAAGCAGACTAGAGCATTCCCTTTGGGACATCTCCTGCTCGTTATAGTGTGGGGTTGTGCTTGATAACTTCCAATCAAGGATTTTGTGCCTTGGGCTCATATTGTCTAGTCTATCACTCCACTGTGCCAGCTGTAGCAGCTGCCTCATCTTAAGAGCAGAAGCCAGGTTACCCTGTGGAAATAAATTGCTTATGTCAGCATGACTTTTGCCAAGGAAATCTATACTGACTTGATTTGCACAAAATGCTAAGCTATAGTATGTTTGTTTTGAAGTAGCATGATATGAAACCCACTTAACAAGTTTGTAAGACATGTGACAGGTTTAGGTAACTTGCTAAACAAAAATAAACCTTTCTGAGTAATTAATAGTAAAGAATAATACTATCTGTATTATAACATGAATTAATTAATGAGCACTGTGATTTGGGGTTAAATGAGCAATTGAATTTTTTGACACAAATAAAACCCACTGAACATTTCATGTTTCAGTCCAACCTAATGACAAGATCAGAGAAGGATTTTAGGGCATAGTGGCCTGCTAAATAAAATTTAAAGAAGATCCTTGAACAATATGAGCACCTCTGGGGAATTAATCCATTCCCTCCATTCTAAATAAATTCTGTATTTCAACAAATTATTAACAAAAGGGATATACTCCCCCTTTAAAACAATTCTATTTTTAAAAAAATATAAAGGCAGCTTTGGACAGAAGTTTGTGCCTTGTGATTTATTCTGAATATTTGTGGCAACTAAAAAAAGAGCCTTAGCAGTCAATGGACAAAAAAATCCTTTTAGTGAATCTTGGCATAGTCAGCCCTCAACAGAACCATGGTGCCCATTGTGCTAGAAGCCAAGATTTTTGTGAAGCTGAAATTATTCACAGTAAAAGTCTATGCCAGATAATTCAAAGTTGCAGCATATGAAGCATACTCAACTTCATGGGTTATGAATCTGAAAACAGATAACATTGCTGAAGAATTTTTAAAGTAGGCTTTATATATCATTTAAAATGTTCCCAATGGCATCATAAATGTTAATAAAAGAAGAGTGCTGTGGTTCTTTTCCAAAAATCAGAATAGAAATGCACAAATGTAAGGGATTCTACAGTGAAAGACTGTATTTATTACTGTTTATCATAGCAAGTTCTCAATTAAAGCTATCATGAATTTTCTGTGATGCTAATAACAGTTGATGAGCAGCTATCAATTAGTAATTCATATGATAAATCAATATGTAGTAATTATGAAAAATCCTGAAAATATTTGGACGCTTCCAAGTTGGGATATTTTTTTAAATTGGTTTTCATTGTTGAAATCTTCCTTTTTTAAAACTGTATTTGTTTCATATTGAATTGTGTCCATTTTAGTATTTCTGTTTATTTTGAAAGGTTTTTGCCTGTAAATTCAACCATATTTTATCCAAGTGGTATGATAGTTTTTAGCATTTTTCTGTTCCTCCAATAGTTATTTTGCTTTCAGAAAGAAAAGAATGAATATGACTTACCCTGTCATGATTTTTGGTATTCTCATAGTTCTCTTCTAATCTATTGTGATGGTTCTGTATGAAGAAAAACATCTCATGATTTTTGCTCACATTCTGCTGACATTTTAAAAATTCCATTCTTTTCTAGAACTCCAAAATTGAATATAAGTAAATATGCCTGTGGAGTCTAGGTTTGTTTGTTTTTTAAAATGTTCTAGGAGTAAATCCCCACCCCCATATTCCCAATTTTTGTGTCCTGCAAATGACAGGTTGAAAGAATATGGTACTTGCATTTCTTAAAAGCAAAGTTCTATATATGATCAAACTTTATATAATATTATTTCTGGCTTGGAAATCATCACTGTTTTATATCACTGGAATTTCTGTTAAGTTAACTTCCTCTATCTTCATTAGCTACAAGTTCTCGGCATGTGGATTTGCCATAAGGAAGAGAAGCACTGCTATCAGATAATGTCTTTATATTCAACCCACTTTTCTAAGTGGAGAGAAATTCTAGGGACCCCGTGTTTACTTGAATTATTACCCTTCATGGAAGAGATCAGGAGGACTAATTGGCATTTTGTAAAACTTTATTTGTAAATAATCATTCTCAGCACAAAGTAAAATATTTGCTTGATTGCTTACTTGCTTGTGATAAATCTTCTCCAGGATTATCTGACCCCATCCTGTCTTTTCAAGACTTCCAATAGCACACCCACGGCCACTGTAATTACGGTAAGTCCATTCACTTTGTTGCTTGTTCTCTTTTTTTCCCCACCTTTCCTATCATGATCATGATAATCAGCAGCAGCAGGAGGAGGAGGAGGAGGTATTAAATGTATATGCCACCCAATTCCCAATGGCTGTAAATCAGGGGTGTCAAACTCACCCCGTCACGTTCAGTGGTGGTATTCAGCCAATTCCAACAGGTTCCAGAGAACTGGCAGAAATAATTTTGACTCATTCAGAGAACCGGCAAATACCACCTCTGATTGGCTGACAGCATAGCCACGCCCACTAAGCCACAGAACTAGTAGAAAAAAAATTGAATCCCACAACTGGTCACATTGTCATCACATGATGTAGTGCAACTTTTTTCCCCTTCGCTAAAATGGGGGTGGCCAGTGCATGATGCATCTAGCCCATGGGCCGCAAGTTTGACATCCCTGCTCTAGGTGGTTACAAATTAAAAATTTCTCTGCTTTATACAATGGGCCATGGTATCATAATCTGCCTTAAAGGAAAACTCTGGGTTTATTCTGTGATCCATTTGGCTTTCCATAGATCTCCCAAAAGTCCAACACCACATTTTAAAAGCATCGATGCTCTTTCTATCCTGTTTCTACAAAGTCCAACTTGTTCCTCCATGAGAAACCACTGCCTGCATTGTTCTTATATTTACAGGTATAAATATATCACAATATCTGAATCTGATTTCCAAGGCCCTCACTGCTACTCCACCAAGCGATAGTATGTGCAGAAGAGTTGGCTGTTTGTGAAAAATCCTTTCCCTCCCATTTCAGCCTTTTCCCCACTGTTAGCACAGCAGAAGTGCTAATAAAACAGTAACCTTGACACAGATATGGAGGAGGCACATTGTTTTGGGAGCTCAGCAAACAGAAAGGCCCAGCAGCAAAAAAAGATAAAACGTGTTTCTTTTTTTCCTTCAGATAGAGTGGATCGACCAGAGGGAGAAAAAAGTATAGAGGCCAGCCAAGAAAAGCATAACCTGGAAAGGTACAAGAGCTCTACATGCTACTTATTAGAAGCAACAGCTGAGGGTGAAAAAAGTAGAATAAATCCCAGAGAAAAAAAAGGAGGCAAAGAAGCTCTGTAAGAAGAAAACATCAATAAATAGTAGATAGAGACAGGGAGTGATGTTGTAGAGTATATAGTAATAGAGTGCACTCCTATATATATTTGTGTACATAGTTGATTTTACACATCACTTTTATAAAATACTTTTCATTTACAAAATAAGAAATCTCCCCATCCGTTACAGGGAGATATAAAAGAAAACATATGGTCTAGGGTCAAGTGTTTTTGTATTTCTCTTAGTACAGGTTACTCTAATAGAATTTGGTTTAAAAAAGAACCTCTGACAATATGAATTATGTCTCCTGCTAGGTCCTATACTGTCAAGAGATGATCCTGAAAGCTGCCCACCATTTCTATGTGTTCTGTTTGTTGTCATTAGTTTGGTTTTTATATTTAATCAAAGTATCATTTTTATTCTAACCCCTTTATCTTCATTAGTAGACCTTCCAGATCATTTGCATTTTCAGCTACCTCAGCAATGTCATCAGTATAGGTCAGTTTATTAATGTTTCTTCTTTCAGTCTTAAAACCATGATCATTTAGTTCCAGAACAAGCTCTTTTGACTTATCTTCCACATACAGGTTGGATAAATAAGGGGAGAATACACCAGTTAGTCTCACTCCTTTGCTGTCAGCTCTACTGACAGATCAGAAAGGCTAAAACTACTTTTACTGAGATTGACTATAATAACAGAAACTTGCTAATCTCTTGTGTTATATCTCCTTGCTTACTGTTCATTGAATTGGAAAGGCATCTGCCCAAGCTACTTCTGAATATTATCTTACTGTTCCAGATTTTTTTAAAAAATCTTTCATCCCTTTTTGTTTAGACAAAGGGTCGGCAAACTTCAACAATCTAAGTGCCATTTGGACCCATTTCCCACAGAAATGAAAACGCCGGGAGCCACAAATCCTGGATGGGTGTAGCCAACTTACCATCACTCACTCCCACCCAGTCACATGACCCTCCCAGCCACACCTAACCAGGCTTTGTGGCTTCTGGGACACGTATCTGTGTATCTGTGTGCCCGGGGGGGGGGGGGGGGGGGGGGGGGGGGGGGGGGGGGGG
>JANHFR010000390.1:81085-96037 GCA_032468015.1 Mimophis mahfalensis | reverse complement strand
TGCCAACCTAGCAGTTCAAAAGCATGTAAAAATGCAAGTAGAAAAATAGGGACCACCTGTGGTGGGAAGGTAACAGCGTTCCGTGCGCCTTCGGCGTTTAGTCATGCCGGCCACATGACCATGGAGATGTCTTCAAACAGCGCTGGCTCTTCGGCTTGGAAACGTAGATGAGCACCGCCCCCTAGAGTCGGGAACAACTAGCACATATGTGCAAGGGGAACCTTTACCTTTACCTTTAGAAATATTGTAAAGATTGATTTATCTCAGGCAGAAATCACTGAGATCACACAGGCCTATTTACTCATCAAAGCTATGTTTTTTTCCCATTTTTTTCTAAGCCTTACTAAAGCTCTTTGCAGAGTTACACAGAACAAGAAAAAGTACAAACAAATAGGGATAGCTCATGTCGGAATGAGTAGCTTGTTTAGCTTCTCCAGTAATAGACAGAGTAAATAGAAATGTTGGTTGATAAAATAGAAACAGAAAAGGAAAAACTTTCAGAGCTGAAGGAAGAAATGGGCAAACGATGCTAGACGATAAAGAAGATCTCTTTTTTTCTCCTTCTCAAAGATCTTGAGTATTCCTAACATTGATTTTAATCCAAATAGTTCACAGGTTTTGAAATTTTCCATCAAAGCTCCCCCTACCCCACTGGATTCATAACTAGACTACAGGTAAGCTTTTAAAAGATGTTTTTGTGAAATGGAATTCAGTCCCAAAAAATGGGCTAGTAAAAAACCGAAATGAAATCTCTGCATCATTTTTGGTAAGGCTAAGATTGTTTTTCATGCAGCGTTACTCCTCTTCCTTTTTTCTTCACTCACCATTATGAGGAGTGAACATTGTCAGATATCTTCTGTACAACATGTGTTTCTGCTCCCTGCCCTTAGCACCTTAACCTGACTCTGTTGTGTAGAATGCAGATAAATTATATTCACCTTTGTTTTTTTATTAGGAGTTTATATAGAGAACAGACAAATATGAAAATAAAGAAAGAAAAGAAAGAAATTTTAAACATGCAAAAAGCAATATAGTGGAATTCAAGAAACAGTTTCCAATCTTCTTCTCAATAATTACCACAAGGCACCTCACTCTTGCCTCTCCCTTTAATTTTCAAAAATCCCTTCAGCCCTTTTTTAAATCATTTTCGATCATCAAATCCAGAAATCATTTCACTTTTTTTTACATTTTCAGCAAAACATCCATAACAGGTTTCTAATATTTTTTTTGTTATTTTTTTTCATATTGTGTTTTTTGACATACATGCCATATGAAAAGGGAAACAAGAGATGGTCAGGAAAATGCTATTAGCTAAGGCTTTACTCAAGTCCATGGAAAAGACTTCCCAGATTCAGTCCCTGACATCTCTAGGCAGAAATACGCATAATCCCTTCTCCGCTAGTTCTATTCTCTACTTGACAAAGCAAATTGAACAATATTTGTGTACTTATGTTTTGGCAATTTAAATATTTGCAACATCAGATGTGGGCAGAGAAAGATTAATTTTACTTTTCTAATTATATGACGGGGTTGAGCAAATTATTCCTAGGCTTATTTTAAAGAAAATTGATATGCTTTCATTGCTTTTAGAAGATTTTCAGAAACATATTCCTTCCTTGGTGCTTTTTGATTTCCTGACTGTTTATGTAACTTACAAGATAGCTTCATCTTATGGTTGGTCTGGGAAGAACTGATAATCGAAAGGAGCTCATTAATGAGGTTTTTAAAAGGTGGTTGACTCGTATTTATGTACGTCCACAGTTCAAAATTCCAGGCAGTTCATACATACCTTTTCCATTAAGGGCCTTATCTAGACAACTGCTGAAGCCAACCTTTTAAACAAAGCTGCAGCTATCTCAGCATGGTAGCTCCATGTGGTGAAGAAGATAGGAAAGATAGGATGGCATTTGTTGAGTGTGTTTGGGCCTGAGGGAAAGAAGTCAAAGAGTTTCTGTCAGAACTTCAATCACTCCTTTATGGTTACCACCTTCGTTCATTTATCATACCCTGCAGACATGTCTGGTCATCAAACATTTTGCAGTTGCTTATAGCCTGTGTAGTGCTAGTTCACTTTACCAGATAGTAACATACTTCTACAATTTGACAGACTTGTATCAGATTTGTTCCTGTTTAAAAGCATAATCCTTCAAACAACACACAAATTCCACTGCCCAAATCAGATTCCCAGAGAGGCCCAATCCTAGGAGATTCCTTTTAGAATATAAAGTCCTTTCACCTTGTTTTTAATCTGTAGCTTCGTTGCTCTTGACACAGAGATGTAGACTGCACTTTTTCCTTACAGATTCTTTGGAGAAACTCCTGCTATAGGTAGTCCTCAGTTACCCTCTGTAATTTAGACAAGAAACTGCCACTAACCGACACAGTTGTTAGGGAGTCAACAGCAGTTCGGGAGTCCCAGTTGCTATTGTTAGGCTAATCCCATTTAGTTGCACTGCCCAACACTCACCTGATCACCATTTGTGACCTCCTGCTGGCTTCCCCATTGACTTTATTGGAAGCTGAGCATGAAAATCGCAAGTGGCAATCATGGGACTGTGGGATATTGCAGTGTTTCAATTGCAAGATGGTAGACGAGCAGCCAAATTACGATTTCATGACTGGAGGGATGCTGCAATGGCTTCAAACATTTGGTCCAGTTGTAAGTTCCCCACATTCAGTGCCATCACAATTTCAGTCACTGAATAAGTGGGTGTTAAACAAGGACTACCTATAATTTTAGAAGATTGAGAAGGTACCTTTCCTGTCCTTTAAACATTCTCCTTTTCTAGCAAATGATCTGTTTGGCACACTAGGCCAATTAAGGTTTGAACATTTTATGTAGTTATTCTGTTCCAATAGGTACCTTTATCACACTTTATACTGACATATAAAAACAGTTTCTAGTGTTTCTCATCAGGAGGGGAAAAAAATATATTTCCCACAAAAATCTTACTTTTCAGTGATGCTGGAGAAAAAAGGGGATTATGCTGCATCTGTAGTACTATTTTTCTATAAAAGTGTAAACTTTACTATTTATATTTTATTAGTCATCCATATTAAGAGTGACTCAACATAGAAATAAGATATACAAAAGCATTAGCATTCTCCTTCATCAGACCTCTATTGTAAGCTTGCTTCTATGTAAGCATTAAAACAATTTGTTATTCAGGCCTTCCATTTCTGATGTAAACATATCGGATGTACACTGAAGGACTGTGACAAATACCGCAAAATAAATTACAATGGTTAAAGGACATAACCAAGGATTTCCAATGAGGAGAACATTTATTGACTTCTTCATATCATCAAAGCGTTGCTATAAACGATGATCAATATGGTTAGGATAAGAGCTAGAAATCCAATCTCAGCAAACATAATGAGTTATTGTAATATATTTTTGTTCTCAAGTTCCAGGAAACTTGGACGTATTTTTTGGATTCCTTTGCTATAAAGTTTCCCTTCAGAAGGCTACTTATCATGGGACTTTTAATGGCCAGCTACAAATGTCATGTTCCAATTAGTTATGCATTTTCCTACTATTTGAATTTAAAGCGTGTGAGCGATGCCTGTTTTAGAGTGCTACAGATAATAATATGCTATTATTCTTCAGCCTTTCCTGATCTCAATTTCTTGCATTGTAATTAATAAAGGCAATTCATGTAAGGAACTGAGGTGAGGAAAAATGTCATAAAAAGTCCTAACTCCTGGAACGCAGAATACCATGTTTTTATTTTGCGTATTTATTATATGCCTTTCCTTTTTTTTCTAAGGAACAATAGGATTTTTGCTCTTCCTCCCTTACCTGTTCTAACTTCTATATCTTAAACATTCATTCATTCAGTCAGTCATTCATTTATATTTATATGCTGCCCTTCTCTGAAGACTCAGGGCAGCTTACAGTGCATTTTTAGCAATTCTCTATAATTTCTATATAATTTGAAGTTGTCTTTCTACACATATGTCTATATATTAAAACTATATATTAAAACCAAGAAACGCCCTCCCACAACATATGGTGGAGTCCATGACTTACAACAGTTCATTTAGTGGTTGCTGAAAATTACAACGGCAATGAAAAATAACCATTTTTATATTTACGACCATTGCAGCATCTCTGTGGCCACATGATCAAGACTCAGATGCTTGGCAACTGACTCATATTTATGATGGTCTCAGCGTCCCAAGGGCATGTGGTCCACATTTACAATCTTCTCATAAGCAAAGTCAATGGGAAAGCCAGATTCACTTAACAGCTGCGCTATTAACTTAAGAACTGTAGTAATTTGCTTAATGACTGTGACAAGAAAGGTCGTAAAAAATGGGGCAAAACTAGTTAACAACTGCCTACATAGCAACATAATTTTCACTCAATTGTGATCAAAGTCAAGGACTACCTGTAGTATTTTTTTGTTTTCAGATCCTATCTGAATTCAAAAGAAAACTCATGATGAATTGTGACAACATCTGTCCCATTGCAAAATAGTTATTAGTTATGTTTTTATGCCCTGTGGTTCCTTATTTTCCCAATAAGCAATACAGTGGAACCTTGGGTCACGACCAATCGGTCGCTGGCCAAAAAATCGTAAAGTATTCAACTCTGGTCACGAACACGTTCTCAGGTGGCGATCAAAAAGAACCGCAGCAATTCCCCCTTCCACACCTTTTTTTTTTTTTTTGGTATTTGTATGCACAGTCTCTGTTCCAGTCATGACCAAATCAGGTTGTGACCGAAGTCCTGGAATGGATTACAGTCATGACCTGGGCTTCCACTGTACACATTGTACACACAAGTATATGAAATACGGTTTACTGTGTGTTAGGTTATCTCAATGGTCCATCTACCACAGTATTGTTAATGTGTTGAATTGCAGGGATTCTTCAGGTTTTAGAACTAAATCCAGTCCTAGCCAAACAAATTTGAATCTAGAACCTAGGAATCTGGGTTCTACTATTAAGTTACTTCTCTTTCTTCTGCCCCAATACCTGGGTTTTCCATATTATAGAAGAAATTATGTAGATTCATTTGTGCCTAGCAAAAAGCTCCCACAGTTACCATCATCTTTCAATTAAAAGTCCTATTAGCCATTTTCTTATTAGCCATTAATGTGAGCCTTTTCTATCATCCTTCTCTCCTGAAGAAAGGACTAGATGACCTACAAGGACCCTTCCAACTCTGTTATTCTGTTATTTTATTTGATGATATTAGGTCCTGGTGATCAATCTGTATTTCTAGACATCAGAAGGAACTGATACTGGAAAGGGGCCCAAACTAGTTCACAATTTTAGGAACTAGTAAAATTGTTTTCAGGCAGAATAGGCAGGAGCTCCAGTCACAGGCCAGCATAATTCTTACATACAATTAAAAATCAGAATTTTTACCAATGATATCGATGATTAGTATCAAATGATTACATTATTATAGTGAATTAACTAATTGCAAAAATATATTTTCTATTTAGATAACAGGCACTAGGATCTTAAGAAGCTACAGTATTTTATTTAAACTGTAGCTGATTGGATGTACTATTTAATAACAAAATTAAATGAACGTGACTCATATATCATCATTAAGTAAAGAAATATTCGCTTAGTGTTTGCAGTATGCTAATTCAAGAGCAATGATGCAGTCATAAATGTCTTTAAAAACCACCCAGAAATGTTTAACATTTAACTCTAAAAGCTGTAGAAAAATCCTACACAGCAGGCAAGAATGATACATTCATTTTTATTTCCATTTTAATACCTCAATGCAAGTAGAGCAAAGATTTAGCACTTTCTCCAGGAAAAGCTCAAATATTAAAGAATTTTGTTAAGCCCCCTTCCCTTTCTTCCAATAATAACCTTACAATTTAATGTAGACTTATTGTTGTGTGTAGAGCCAGTCTGGTGTGTTGTTAAAGGCACTGGGCTAGAAATCAAGAAATTCTGAATTCTAGTTCTGCCTAAGAAACAAAGCCAGCTGGATGACTCCCTTTCTCCCAACATAGGAAGAAGGCAGTACCAAACCACTTTCGAAGATGATGCCAAGGAAACTATAGAGATTTGCCCATGTAGTTGCCAGATGTCAAGACTGGCTTGAAGGGATATATACACACACACACAGGAACATGTGAATCTGAGTTCTTACCAGCTTATTTTAATTAGAATTTCCTCAAGGTTTTGGAAGAGGACCAATGTAAGAGTTAAAACAGATTGTTGTATATGCTTATCTGTGTTTATAAACTTTGATTCTTTTCTTCTTTTTATTAATGCCTTATTTGTTGGCTAAAGACCATAATAAATAAAAATTACATTGATGGTGTCATGCCATCTGACTGCCTTTCAGAGAGAGGAGGAGGAAGGAGGAGGAGGAAGAGAAGAGGATGTTCAATTAGACAATATTCATCAGATATAAATGTGTACTACTGGGTGGGATTGTAAATCTCTGCACAGTAAAAAAGAAAGCAATGGGCTAAGAAAGTAGAAGGATGCTATATTTTTCCTCCAGGAAATCCCCATAAACAATTGACTTTTTACTTTAAATATTTAAGACTGCCATAAGCAACCTTAATCAAACTCTGAAATGAAAGCATGACTGTAACAGCAATTAATATGAAAAAGGCAATTCTAAGACAGTGCATATAAATTTGTCTACCCACTGTAAACAAAGGCTTTTTTGCTCCCATTAACCAATTTTTTTCCCTTTCACACGACTCATTGAACTATAAACTAATTCAGTTTCAGCCTCCAAGATGCTAATTTAAAGTTAAACATGTCATGCAAATGTAGACAGAATATTTCCAGGGAGCCAAGGGTAAGAAAGTGCACATTTTAGGCTATTCTTCAACATGGCAAACATTTTTGAGTTTAAATACATGGACAATGACCTCTTCAACTGGGTTACATAGTACTCTCTGGTTAATACTGCAGATAAATGTCTCTAATAAGATGAAGCAAAGGAGATTGCTTTATTTAAAAAAAGATACCAGAAGCAAAGAATATCTCTGTCTACTTCTTGGTGCCTTATGTTCTGAGTTCAGAGTAGGTCAGTTTCCTATAGCTTGAAGTAGGTCCTCTTCCTTCTCCTTTGATTTAAAGAAATTTTTGCAAAAGCTAACATGTCACAAATCAATGCACTTGTCCTCTGCATTGTTTTGTTTTTACATAATTCTTACATTTTCATTGATTCCTCATCAAAACTGACAGTGAATTATAATATTGTTTTTTGTTGTTTTTTTTAAATATGTCCAATTCCCCCAGGGTCGGCGGGAGAAGAAAAAAAAAGTAAGGATGAGGGAAACCGTTTTATGGAAACTAATTGCTGCAATATTGAGCAGCCATATCTAAATAATCAATATTGAGCAGCCATTTTCTAGAAGTATTTGTCGCAAAATGTCAACAGTCTCAATCAGTGTGAATGGTCCATAAAAATTGCTGTTCCTGTTTATCTCCCTTGATGTGTCTAGTGACATGATTAATTTCTATTCTAACTGTTCTGGATAAGCTGTATCCAGCCTCTGCTACTTTTTGCTTATCATTCTATTGTACATAAATATGTCCCAGATAATTGAAAAATGTTTTATTTAATACTCAACATTTCCTCCCAGATGTCAAAAAAAAACCTATGCAGTGCTCCCATCTCTAACTTTTTTTCAGTTATAGGTTAGGTTTAGCGTGAAGGATTGACCTCAAATCATTCAGTGAGTTCCCACAGATTTTCATCTTAGGCTCCCAGTTCTTTAACCAACCCCAGTATATCAAAATGTTTTTCCAAGTAGCCAGCTTTGCTTTTAGTTGCTAAACAATTTTGAAGTCTCATAATAGAGTTTTATGTTTGAGGAATAGTTCAAGCACTGTTAAAAATCTTACTAATCATGGAATCTGAAGAATTTCAGCCTAATTCTATTACTGCACAGGAGAATGAGATCTAAGACACTGGCATAGAATATTAAGGGGATGCAGGTCTACAACCCTATTAAACTTTTAACTAGAATAATAAGTTTGTTTTAAAATGCCTCTAAAGGAACATGAAACTTTTAAATCATACATTAGGATGTCTCAAATGTCACAAAGCACTACAATGTAGTAAAATATGTGACCTTCAAGAAACAACCTATCTGAAAAAGTAAAAATAGAAAACAACTTTTACAATTGTGCCAATTATCCTTTACAGTTGTACTTTTCAAACTTTGCAATAGATTTCCTAAAATGGTAAATGAATTTGTGACACTGCCTGTGTGAAAAAATGACATCATTTCTTTAGTAATATACTGGGGTGCCAAATAAATATACTATTCATTTGTGATTATTAAATTATAATTTATATATCACAGGGATTACCAAATGCTGTATTCCCAAATGGAATTCTCTTTTATGGAACTGGCAAGGTAAATGAGGATTAAAGCTCAAATCTAATTTTCCTTGGGAAAAAGAGTACCCTAAGTTACACTTTGAGAGTCCGCACTATACATAATGAGATGAATTTTATACTTTTACTAAGAAAATATATTGTCTAAAAATTCAAAGGGCAGTCTCATATATTGGCAAAAAGAAAAGTTCTAAGTGTTATACTACGTGTGCTCAAGAGTGCTGGATTGTTAGTTAATCCTGTTTGGTCCCGTGGAGGTATCCAATGCATCATCACTCTTGAGTCCCTTCACACCCACAACAGATCTAATTCCAGCCTACCCTGAATTCCATCAACTCTTATCTACTGCCAATTTGCTTTGTTAATAGTTCAGTTTCTTGTAAAGAACTTAAGCTGGCTATAAACGTATATATTCATTTGAACTGCCTGGACTCCTGATTTTCTGCACTTGACAAGTTTTGAGAGTGATCAATTCTGGGCAGGTCTTCTGAAGAAGAGCTCTGACTTATTTAACCCTTTGTTCTCCATTAGATCCGAAGATCCAAGGCGAAATGAGGATTCGGTAGGCAAGAGTGATTTCAC
Source organism: Mimophis mahfalensis (assembly GCA_032468015.1). Lineage (NCBI taxonomy): Eukaryota > Metazoa > Chordata > Lepidosauria > Squamata > Mimophis > Mimophis mahfalensis. Next base: position 87,108 of record JANHFR010000390.1, on the reverse strand, counting down.
GCAACAGCTCTTTTAATCATAGTGAGGACCCAGCAAACGGCTGGGGAAAACTCTGTCCCTTATATCTGTTTAGCCCAGCCCATTAGCCAATGGGCTGGCTAGGATTTCCTGCCGAAATAATTCAAATACATAACACCCTTTCCCCCAGAATGCACTTGGGGGGTTATTTACAAATATAATTATCCAGGTGACTAGGGCGTTTCCGGACCCTAGTTGATCTGTACAGCTCAGTCGGAGCCGAGGCGTTGAGCGGGATGGACCTCTTTTCCTCTGCTTTAGGCCTTTATGGATTGTTATTGGCTGTGTTGGAGTCCTTGTTGTTCTGACACTACTGGGCCTCCGCCTCTCCAGGTAGGTCCTCCGGCACCGGGTTTGAGATAGGTTCAGGCATGGTGTAGTCAGGGACTGGAACTTGAAATTCGATCTCGGGGCTTGGTGCGGCTGTCCTTGCGGCCGGTCACGCCTCGGGTTGCGCGGTTGTTTTTTCACTTTCTGTCTGCCGCCAGAGTTGATCGATGTAGCACCTCCAAATTCACCCATCTTCCAAATGTACCCTGTACGATTTTGGACTCATGGTTTCCAGTATTGTTCCCTCTACCCAGAGCGGGCCCAATGTGTAGTTGCGGGCATAGACTGGTGACCCTATGGGGAGCTCCCTTAGCCCTTCGTTCCCTTCTTTGTACTGGTTGGGGGAGTATTGAGGGTTTAATCGGTCTAGTGCGCACCAGAGCCTCCTGCCCATCAGGAGCTCCGCTGGGGTCTTCCCGGTTGCCGCACAAGGGAGGTTATGCTGGGCTAATAGGAACGTGTCAATGCGCTCCTGCCAGTCCCCTGGGCCAAGCCTTGAGAGGGCTTCCTTGGTGCTTCTGACAAAGTGCTCAGCTTGGCCATTCCCTTGCGGCCGGAATGGAGCCGTGATGGCATGGTGGGTGCCCAGGTGGCCAGTTATCCCTCAAACTCAGTGGCTATGAACTGAGGGCCATTGTTCGAGACAATGACATCGGGAATGCCGTGGGTGGAAAAGAGCTGCCTGAGTTCTGTGATGATAGCTCTGGCCGTGGTGCTTTTCATCAGCCTGACCTCTAGCCACATTGAGTAGGTGTCCACTATGATTAGAAATGTTTGTCCATGGAAGGGGCCTGCAAAGTCAATGTGGAGCCTTTGCCAGGGGCCTGTGGGCTGGTTCCACTCCCACACTGGTGCCGCCGGGGAGTTGGGTCTGGAGAGTTGGCATGGGCTGCACTTCTCCACCCAAAGTTCAATGACTTTGTCCATTTGGGGCCACCAGATGTAGCTCCTCACCAACCCCTTCATTTTCACCACCCCTGGGTGGCTAGTGTGTAATACTTCAAGCACCCTCTCCCTCGGGTTTGTCGGAATGACCACCCTTTCTCAGGCAACCCCCCCTGCAACTTAGTTCGTCCTGTTTAGAGAAAAATGTCTTAAAATTATCCCCCTCTCCCTTGGCTAGCCACCCCCTCTTCACCCAGCTGGAGACAGTCTGTAGTTCTGGGTCTTTGCCGGTGGCTCTTGCCACCTCGGCTGAGGTGACCGGGGCTGAGTCAAGGATGTCCAGCAGGAGGACGGAGGCTTCATCTGTTGTCTCGGCGATGCAGTCTGGTAGGGGGCAGCGGCTGAGGGCGTCAGCATTCCCCATGTCCTTTCCGGGGTGGTGGCTCAGGTGATAAGCATAGCTGGACAGGAAAAGTACCCAGCACTGTATTCTCGGTGATAGGGCTGTCGGTGTTGGTCGGTCTCCTGCCAGTAGTGTGAGCAGCGGTCTGTGATCAGTCACCAAGTCGAACTCCCTTCCATACAGGTAGTCGTGGAATTTCTTGACTCCCGCGACTGCTGCCAGCGTTTCCTTGTCTATTTGGCTGTAGTTTCTCTCAGTGGGTGACAGTGTCTGAGAGTAATATGCGATGGGTGCTTCCAGGCCATTAGGCAGTCTGTGGCCAAGGACAGCACCCACACCAAACGGTGAGGCGTCGCAGACAAGGACGTGCGGAAGGGTGGCATTGTATTGGACTAGGAATCTGTCCTGTGAAAGCAATTTTTTGATGGCTGTGAATGCCGCTTCTTCTTCCCTTCCCCATTTCCAAGTAGTTTTGGGTGACAAGAGTTTGTGGAGGGGCTCTGCTACGGTGGCCTTATCCTTCAGAAAAAGCACGTAGAAGTTTAAAAGCCCCAAAAAGGCTTGCAGTTCCTGTCTGGATTTGGGGGTTGGGGCTTCCCAGATTGCCCACACCTTGCTCTCTTTGGGGTGAATTCCCTTGGTGTCAATGTGGTAGGCTAGGAATTCTACTGAGGGAACCTCCAGGATGCACTTGTCCCTTTTTACTTTGAGCCCGACAGATCGGAATTTAGTCAGGATGGCGACAACTCGTTCCCTTAGTTGCGCTGGATCCTCTGCTGTGATCAGCACATCATCAAAATAGGGCACAACCTGAGGGAGACCATGGAGCAGCCTCTCCATGGTGCTATGGAAGATGCCAGGTGATATGCTGACCCCGAACTGGAGGCGGGTGCATTTAAAAGCCCCCCTGTGGGTCACAATTGTCTGAGTCTCTGCTGTGGCTTCATCCACTGGTAGCTGCTGGTAGGCTTGTGCCAAGTCCAATTTTGCAAAAAAAATTTCCTTGCCCCAGGGAGTGCAGTAGATGGTGGATTACAGGAACCGGATAGGCGTTCAGCTGCAGTGCCTTGTTGATTGTGCATTTATAATCCGCACAAATGCGGATTGATCCGTCCAGCTTGATGGGGGTGACTATCAGGGTCTCCCACTTGGTATGATCCACCGGAACTAAGATGCCCTGTGCTACGAGCTTGTCGAGCTCCCGTTCGACTTTTGGCTTAATTGCCAGGGGGACCCGGCTGGCCTTCAGTCTAATGGGGGCAACGTTGGGGTCTAGTTTAAATGAAATGGGTTTCCCCACGTACCTTCCCAAGCCGCTGCTGAAGATGTCCTCGAATTCTGTCAGGAGGTCTCTGTGCAGGATGGTCGGTGGTTTGAGTGGCCGGTGACGCTGTGCACGCCAGTGATGCCCAGTCCGAGCGCCGGGAACCAATTCATCCCCAGGAGGCTGGGGAAGCGGCCATGGACTACGGTGAGGTGTAGCCAGGCTGATGCGTCGCCATAGCGGACAAGGACTTTCCTCCGGCCTGCCACTGGGAGGGTTTTCCCCTGGCAGTATTGGATCCAGATGCATTGCGGTTCGAGGTCTTGATGCTGGAGCCTGGGGAAAGCTTGCTTGACCCAGTCCCAGGAGACGATCGAGATGGGCGAGCCGGAGTCGATCTCCATGTGGCAGTCTTCCTCGTCGATCTGCATGGTCATGTAGATCTTCTCCCCCGTCTCTGTGCTCACCTGGTCAACACTCAGTGTGTGAGCTTCAGTTCTTTCGAACTTGGTGCCGCCATTAAAATGGCACTTCTGATTGGCTTTTTTGTTTTTCGCCACCATTTCCTTTGGTGGGAAATTTCTCGCTGAATTTTCCGCTCGGCTCACTGGGTTTCCTGCTCGGCAGGCTCTAGCGATATGCCCCCGCTTGTTACAGCAGCGGCAAGTCGCCTCTCAGAACCTGCAATGGGACCTTTGGTGGGGTCCGCCACAACTGGCACAACTGCGGGGGCTTTTCTCTGGGTTTGCCCCCTCGGTCGTGCACACGTCCTCCTCTGATGTCTCACCTTCATCAGTGCTGGCCTCCTCGTGGTGCACAGTGGCCATTTTGGCCACACTCTGGGCCATTTGGGGTCACTGCAAGGCAGTCGCTGTGGACGAGGACGATTCGTGCGCCCTTGCCTCGTCCAGTATGATCGTCAGGATCACGTCCTGGTGGGCTAGGAAGCGCCTCCAGAGGCGGGTGTCAGTGACTCTGCGGATCACCTGTTCTATCAGAGCCTCGTCTAGGTCTCTGAATTCAGCCGGTATGGCTGCCGCTCGCAGGGCTGCGACGAAGTTGTTTATGGATTCGTCCTCTCTCTGGACCCTCTGCTGAAACTCGATCCAGTGGAGGTATTTGGATGGCGCTGGGGAGTAGTGCTTCCTTAATGTCATCTGTAGTGCCGTCCAGGACACCGACATCACCGGCGTGGGGCTCGCTAAAGCCTTAGCGATGCTGAAGACGGTGCTGCCACAGTGGGTGAGGAAAAGTGCCAGCTTTCGGTCGTCCGAGACGTTGCCGAGCTCAGCGGCATGGAGGGAGTACTCGAAATGGGTCATATAGTCCTCCCACTTTTCTGTCTTCGGCTGGAATGGCGGGGGAGCGGAGTAGGTAGCCATGGCGTGGCTCAATGCTTCGTAACTTGCTGGGTCACGTTGGCTCATGCCTCAGTATCCCACGCTCATCGCCAGTGTTAGATCTGAAGATCCAGGGTGAAATGAGGACTCAGTAGCCAAGAGTGATTTCACGCAACAGCTCTTTTAATCATAGTGAGGACCCAGCAAATGGCTGGGGAAAACTTTGTCCCTTATATACTGTTTAGCCCAACCCATTAGCCAATGGGCTGGCTAGGATTTCCCACCGAAATAATTCAAATACATAACATTCTCCAAATGCATTACATCATATTTTCATTCCTCTCCCCCCACCCCAAGCCAGTCATTGGCACAACATATTGGCATTGTGAAAGTTATGTTCAGTACACCCAGTGGGCACCAAACTGGAAAAAGTATTCCAGATTATTATCACCACACCAAGGCTTTTCTTATTTGCAGTCTACTTCAGCAATAAAATAATTTGACACCTGCAACTTTCCCCCTTCATTGCATGACACTAGTATGCTGTTATCCCCAATGTACAACTTAAACTGCTAATCCTTTAGCATTGCAAAACAACAGTTTTTTCTGCTTAAATTAAAACAGAAGGATGACAGAACTTTATTATTTGTTTGTCCCATGCCCATCTTTCATAAAAGTGTCAGGGGGTTTCCAAACCCAGATTGATTGGTCTCTCATTGGCAGATTGCCAGAAAAATCCTGCATTTTAGGAAGTAGGATGGAAAATATCTGATATTCGCTATTCATCATCCAACCATAATGTTGTCACTCATGAACATGCACTAATGAGAGCACAAGGTGGGTTAGAAATCAATGACAATTGGTTGCAAATACAGAAATGTTTATTAGAAATCACAGGCTATAAAATGGATTTGAAACCTAAAATTTTTTTGCTAGGCATAAGACCAGGAAAAATAGGCTCAGATAAATGGTACCTGATTCTACACATTGTTACTGCAGCTATAATAATATATGCTCAAAATTGGAAGAATAGTGGCCTACCATTAGAAGATAAATTAATTTGGAAAATAATGGAATGTGCAGAGGCCGATAGATAATTGTTGAGGAATAAAAAGGATTCAGAATAGGCAAAGGATTTGGAATAGCAAAGGCTGGGAGGTGTGGTACTCATGGTTGGATAAAAAATTTCAAAGACATTAGAATGTAAGTGGATAGTTGATGAACTGGAGTGGATATGTACTCACTGCAATAATATATTTTGTAAATATGTATTATATTTTTTAAAAGATAATTGTAAATTTTTAAAAAGAAAGAAAGAAAAGAAATCAGCGACAGAATGCCATATTACTATTTTGGCCAGAAGTGATATCAACATTGTATGGGTGAGTAATATTCCTGATTTCCTTATTTAGGAAATTCAGAAAGAATTTTTCTTCCTAACTGTAGTCTTAGCCAGAAACCACAGATTCAGGAAATAGGTGTAATTGCTATGTACATTTTCTGAATGTTGATATGCTTAACAAGACACACACAAACTCAGTTAAAAAAATGTAGCTCACCTTATGAAACTATACTGATTAACAATATAGAAACAAATATGATCAGATTCCATGCTTTATGCAAGATGACCCTAATTTATTCCAAGCATGAGCAGGGAAGGTGAACCCTAACTGATTTGTTTATATCCAGTATTTCCATAGAACAAGTTTATTTATTTATTTATTTATTTATTTATTTATTTATTTATTTATTTGTTAGATTTATATACCGCCCTTCTCCCGAA
>JANHFR010000390.1:28489-39418 GCA_032468015.1 Mimophis mahfalensis | reverse complement strand
TCAAGCCTGTCGGATTCCTCCCGCTCTGGCTCTGCCCAGTCGGAGTCCAGCCCGGCCCGAATCCGAGCGATTTTGTCCGTGAGATACTGGCTAAATTCCTCGGCACGTCCCCGCAAAGGGTCACCCACAACCTCCCGATTAAGGAGAGAGCGAGTGACCCTGAACAGGGCAGTCGGGCAATTCTCAGCAGACGCGATGAGGGTGGAGAAGTAGTTACGCTTCGCCACCTCCATCGCCACGATATAAGATCTTGTAAAGGATCTCAACCACAACCGGTCGGGTTCGGACCGGGTCGCCCTCCAACCGCACTCTAGGCCCCGTCTCCGGCGCTTCATCTCCCGGAGTTCCCCGGAAAACCAAGGAGCCCAATGGGATCGGCAACAGGTCAGGGGCTGCAAGAGAACAACTCGGTCGAGTGCCTCGGCAGCCGCACTTTGCCATGCTTCCGCCAAGGCCTCAACCGAGCCATGAGTGAGGGGGGCGGGTACAGACCCAAGCGCCTGCAGGAACTGTTCTGGGTCCATAAGACGCCTGGGGCAGAACCACCTGGTCAGCTCCGCAGACCGGCAGCAGGGGGAGGCATAGTGGAAGCCCAGTCGCAGGCAATAGTGATCTGACCACGACAGGAGGGAAATAAATGGAGCAAAAAAAAAACAAACCCCAGATCACTTAGCCACCGCCCAGATAAGAACAGAAGGGTGGGTGGGTGTCCCCCCTCATGAGTCAGCCCAGAGATAACCTGGGTCAGGTCCATGGCTGTCATGGAGGCCATGAACTCCCGAGCTAACCCGGATGAACCCCCCAGGGACGGCAAGTTGAAATCCCTCAAGACCATCAGCCTGGGGAATTCTACCGCCAGCCCCGTGAGGACGTTGAGCAGCTCGGGCAGGGCGGTTGTGAAGCAGCAGGGCGAAAGGTACACCAACAGCACACCCACCTGAACCCTCGGACCGAACCTCAGGAGGAGGGACTCACACCCGCCTACCTGTGTAACGCTGACCTCCCGCGGAGCTAGAGGCTCCCTGATAACCACTGCCACCCACCCCGCCCCTGCCCTGGGCCCTAGGGTGATGAAGCACACGGAAACCTTGTGGGCATAGATCATTCAGAGGGACTCCTCCCTCTGGGCCCAACCAGGTTTCTGTAATGCATGCCAGGTCCGCGGACTCCCCCTCGATTAGCTCTTTCACAAGGGGGGCCTTGTGAACCACTGACCTGGCATTTAAATATACCACCCTAAGCCCAGGGGCCCGTGCCTCCTCACTCCCGGAAAGAGGGGATGCAATCGGGGGGTTGGAGCGTGCCACAGCCTGTAGACAGCGGTGGCGCACCCCCAGAAAATGATTTGCCACCTGCTGCCAGATCCAACCACCGTTGGGATCCGCTGTCCCACCCCAACCGAGGACCCACCCACCTCCCCAAAAGGGATGGTTCCCAGCCCAGATCTAAAACTAGCTGGGGGAATCCTCCCCAATTCACCCACAGCACTCATCCCACCCTTCCTCCCTAATCCCTTAAAATAACCCGATAAAAAACATAGTAGGGGCCTCCTCCTACAGCCAAACCAGGGACCCCTACCATCACCCGACTTCCTTTCCGAGACCCCGCCTGCCAAAAGCTGGAGGGGCCCGTCATCAAGGGATAAGGCGGGATGCACCCAGGAGAGAGGAGAACCCCTGAGGGCAAACAGATCTGCAATCGAGTAGCAGAGCAAAGTTGAAAGTTGCATAAGTCCAGCAGGGCCAGAGCCATATCTGGTGGAATATCAACAGAGGAATATTCAATCTTGATCTTAAAAGTCCAGTCCGGTTTAATGTCCAGCCCATTGCCATCCGGGCCTAGCTCCCAGAGAAATGCCGAACACCCTCTCACAGTGCACGGCATAACCCGGAGGCCAAAACCAGAACCCGGCTGCTCCCTCACAGCAGCAGGGGGGGAGAGTGGAAATCCAACCCCCCTCTCACCGTAGTAGGCCCCCTGGGCTTCGAGAACAAGCATCCAAGGAACCTGATGGATGATTGGTTCCTCAGTCCGTCGCCAATGTTCATGTCGCTGAATGCAGAGGCGATGGGCAGCATCTCAGGAAAGTTCTTAGATACTAATGACACCATCCAGCTCACAGCCACCAAGTAGTCCCACGGAGGGGTCCAGATCTTCCAGGCGCATCTCCAGATCTTCCAGGCGCATCTCCAATCAGGCAGATGTTTAGGCCAGCTTGGCCTGATGGAAAGCCAGTGCAGCGCCAGTACAACTGTCCTGGAGTTGATGACAACTACATGCCCACCATTCTGTGCAACATCAGGCTGCACTAACGCAGCAATCCAATCATGGCCACAGGGGGTTCCTTCCGCAGAAATGCCTGCCGCGGCCTGCCCTGTGGCCATTTCAGAGGCCTCAGCATTGCCACCCCCAATCTCCTCCAGCACGGGGGTTCGATGGTAGAGACACCCACGGGCCATGCGATCCTCCTCCAGGAATCCCCCTTGCTGTTCCAGGCTGAAGGGGGGGTGGAGAGACAAGCCCCCCCATGCCACGCCCATCCAAGCCTGACAGCAGGCCTTTCCGCGGGCCACGCGGCCACTCCAATTTAGGGAGATTCCCAGCACTAATCGGGGCTGGAGAGAGGGGGGAGCTAGATGGAATAAGCCCCCCCACACAATGCACTGGCCGCGGAGACATACCCCAGGCAGCCTGGTCTTCCTGCAGCTGAAAGCTGTGGCGTCTTCGGCTGCGGCCGCCCCGAGGCCTCCTCGCCACTGCGCCCAGCCTCTCTAGATGTGCAGCTCCCGTTGCCAAAGCTGCGGGCAGCCGTGCGGGTCTTCCGGTGACAGCAGGCGACTAGAAGGTTGTTGCAGGCCGTGGGGGGATAGATGGCACAAAAATCCCCCTCACGGCCCTGTCCGGTCACCGAAGGTCTGGCCCCATCATGGAGCTCAGTAGATGCCGGCTGCCATTTTGGGTGAGAGGGAAAAAAAAATTGCTCCAAAAGAGATATCCATTTTGGTGTCTCCATTAAGAATATAGATAGGCTCGCCACTGGGAATTCTGGAGAAGGAAAATGAAATCATGGCTCACTTATTTAGTGCACCCAGATTTTCCAATAATGCTCTTGAAAAAAATCAGTGAGGAAACAGTAAGAAGAGCAACAAAGATGATTAGAGGACTAGAGGCCAAAACATGAGAAGAATGGTTGCAGGAATTGGGGTATGTCTAGTTTAATGAAAAGAAGGACTGGGGTGACATGATAACAGTGTCCCAATATCTAAGGGGCTGCCATAAAGAAGAGGAAGTCAAGCTATTCTCCAAAGTACCTGTGGGTAGGACAAGAAGCAATGGGTGGAAACTAATCAAGGAGAGAAGCAACCTAGAACTAAGTAAAAATATCCTGACAGAGCAATTAATCACTGGGACAACTTGCTTCCAGGAGTTGTGAGCATTCCAACACTGGAGGTTTTTAGAAAGAGATTGGACAACCATTTGTCTGAAATTATGTAGGGTTTCCTGCATGAGCAGGGGGTTGGACTAGAAAATCTCCAAGGTCCCTTCCAACTCTATTATTCTGTTATTCCCTGGAGGTTAGGATAACAAAGACTGATCATTCATGAAAACCCGGTCGGCATACACAGAGTCAGCCTCCTCCGGGTGCCGTCAGCTAAGCAGTGTCAGCTGGTGGCGCCTAGGGGGAGGGCCTTTTCTGTGGGCGCTCCACCCTATGGAATCAACTACCCATGGAACTTCGGACGGGCCCCTGATCTCCACTCCTTCCGGCGGGAGTTAAAACCTGGCTTTTCCGGATGGCCGGCCTTGGCTGATGGGGCGGGGGATGGTTAGTTTTAATTGGAAAATGCTTATTGAATTTGTTTGTTTAATCTTTTTTTTTAATCTTGTTGTTCTGTTTTTGTTGTTTGTTTTTATTGTTCACCGCCCTGAGTTCTTCGGGAAAAGGATGGTATACAAATTCAATAAATGAAATGAAATGAATGATTTTGACCAGGTTATCCCATCTGTAAAATATACTAGTGGTAGCCTACATCAAAGCTCCTGTGAGTGAATGAAATAAATCAGTGAAGCTCTCCACATTCATTCTGAGTATATTGAAGAAATCATAAACAGTTTTTCAGTTTTTTGAAAGCTGGTCCTAGCTTTAGCAGCTCGGTCTCCAAAGGACAAAATCAAAATGTCTCATTTTCCTTGGAGAAGAACCATATCGTATCATTAATCATTGGGTTTACATCTCCACAATAGCTAGAATCCATCTGTGACTTAAAAGCCTGAAGTTTAGTTCTTGGCTTTTTTATTTTAAAAGCAATTCAGGGCACAGAAATGGAAAGATTTTTACTTCAGACTCAGGAGACCCACTGCCAGTGAAAAACCAAGTGTCACTCAATATTAAGCTACTTTATATTCTTCTAAGTCTATTCACAGCCCCAAAATTGTTCTTTTGTGCTGAATAATCCATTGCACCATCTTTAAAGTAATATATAATGTACCATATGAAAATCCAGAGTAATTTTTTATGTGGTAGATCAAATGCACACGAGACTGAACTATGAAAAAAATAAAACTTTCTTGCTCATACAACTGAATGGAGCCCTGGATATCTGACCTAACTTCCTGCAGTGACTTTAAGTTGAAAATACATTTGCTATGGTAGACTGGAGCATGGGAACAATACATTGTATTCATTTTTTAAAAAGCTATTTATTTTCCACCCCTTGTGGGGATTAAACTCCTTTCTTTTTACCAATGCACTATATATGAATGTTAGGCAAAACAGCAATGGAGTGAAAAATTAATGTTTCTAACTCTGTATTGGCTGCTTACAATGAGATTAGTTTCCATAGCCACATCTTTGGGGCATCTTTTATCCTGTAAGAGGTTAAAAAAAAACACCTGCCATTGGGCTATTCTGCTTTTTTTCCATAGAGCTGGGCAAGGAATAAGCATATATAAATGTTCCATTGCATTGCTTTCCACCCTTCCAGTTCATGCATGCATGGATATAAGTGGTATCAACTCTGCCAGGAACAAAATAAGTAAGAGCAGGCAAGAAAATAAAATTGGTTTGGGGGCTGAGGGGAACCACTGTTTAAACTCTCAAAGGAGCCTAACTCTCTGAACACCTTACTAGACTGAAAAGTGCTTAGTTTATGTTTGCTTCTACTTAATATGACATCCCTGCATTTCAGGGTAGATTTTTAAGTGATGGAAAAATTAATCCATGTTAAAAAAAAATAGAGGTGAAACTATTAATGCAAGGGTTTTTTTTCTTAGCCCCTTTGTATTTATTTATGCAGTTCTTCCTTTTTGAGCCAAATAAATCTCAATGTCAGATGGTCGTAGTAGCCAATGATTTATATCACTAACAGTAAAATAAAGAAGATTAAAAGTAAACAGCTAACCAATTTAAAACTATTTAGAGAAAAAGTATCAGCATTGCAGCTGTCACGATCAATTTCACCGTGCCCATACTGAATGAACGTTGCCTGTTTCTTAAATAGTAAACAAGAAAATAAGCTTACCACACAAACCCTAAACCACACGGAAATCACCTTTGAGTGTGTTTACTAAGTGGACACACCATGTAACCTCTACTAGAGAAATCCAAAAACAATTTTTACAGGTCAGTATTTCCCTGGTTATTTGAATGGGAGAACAAAAAGGCACACAGAAATTCAGCTAATCATCATACAGAGGGTCTACACATTTGTTGTAGTCCCACTTGTGTGGCATTGTCATGGGTTTCATCACAATAGTATGTGTGGACACCATTTATGCACTGGATTTGAAGATCGTGTGTGAAACAATCTTTGAACTGTCCCTGCAGAAATGAAATTAATTCCCTTTTCCTCAACTAAACCTTCAACTATTACCTTGTGCCAATCTGTGTCTCACCCAAAGCAGTTCTTAGAAGCCATGTTTCTTTAAAAGTGGTCTAAATGAAGAATAAGTGCACTATAATAAAAAACATTGGAGATTTGTCTTCTAAATGCAGGAACAGTGATTTTTTTTTAAAAAAGAAAAGAAACAAAGATATTTTTATACATTAGAGGCTACTTTGAAATAAATATTTTAGTTTGGTTGGGATAAATTCCGCATACATTCAGAAGTGCTTAAATCAGATTTTTAAAAAAAACAACAGGAAAGTGACAATTCCTTCACAAATATTCCAAATCTATTCTTCAAGGTTGCTTTGGAGGAAAAAAAAAATCCCATTCAAAGAAAGGTTCAGTATTTGACACAATCAAAGAATTTGATATTTCGCACTCAAATATTATTCTGTTCAGGATTTTCCCATACTTGCGTTATTTCATCGACAGAAAACACTAAGAGAAAAAAAGCAACCAGGGAACTCATTCATAAATACATTTTCCTAGGTCTCTCAAAGCTGTAAAAATTCCCTGTGGTGTCTAACTATGTTCTCTCCGAAATGTAATTTGCATAAATGCAGTTGATAATGTGAAATATCCAAAAGCACATTTTGTTTTCTTTAAAGGAATTTTGGAAAATATATTTTAGGTCTGCATTCCTTCAAGGATCATTTGCTGGGGGCCTCTTCACATGCGTAGGCAGGAATGGTTGGGACCAGAATCAAAACTGAATGAAATTTCTGTTCTCATTACCCTTTGTTATTATTATGTTCCCTTTCTCTCACACAGCAAACTGCAGGAAAAGCACTGAACTTTTGCAGAGATGGAAATAACAAGAGCCCTCAGACTTATAAACCACTTCATAGGGCTTAACAGCCCTCTCTAAGCTGTTTATAGAATCAGCATATTGCCCCCAACAATCTGGGTCCTCATTTTATCAATTTTGGAAGGATGGAGGATGAATCAACCTTGAGCGGGTCAGGATCAGACTGCTGGCAGTCAGCAGAATTTGCCAGCAATACTGCATTCTAACCACTGTGCCACCATGGCTCAATTAAGCCAATCCTTAATATTTTACTATTTTTTCAATTTCTCAAAAAAAAAATTTTTTTAATTCCATTTATATGCTGCCCTTCTCTGGAGACTCAGGGCGGCTTACAACCTTTTGAAACATTAGCCTTCATTCTTTGTATATACCTGCTTATTAAGGCAGTCGGGGGGCCCAAGCAGTGTTTTATAAAGTCAGCTTAATGCCGCCCAACAATCTGGGTCCTCAGTTTACCTACCTCAGAAGGATGGAAGGCTGAGTCAACCTTAAGCCTGGTGAGATTATTTTTGTAACACCCAAGTCCTGATACAACTATGGCACCACTAGCTTAAGCACAAAACAGCTTCCACAGTATAAACTTCCTATAAAGTGGAGCCAATTAGAAATTATTTTGCAGACTATTTCCTTTATTCCTACATGATAAATAATTGTACTCATATTTTTGTGGTTAATTAGACCTAAAGATTTCTGTCAGATTATATTAAATACATTAAGAGTATCTACTAGTGCAATAGTGGAATTCCTTATTAGCCTCATAGAAAAGAAATTCATATTTTTCCTATCACTTAAAGAACTAAATGCAGTTTCTCTCTTAATTGGGTGCATTAATTCTCTGAAGGAGACAGCCAATTAGAGTGAGCTCCTCGTCAACAGCAGCAACTGACTAATGGTGGTCATCTAGTTATGAAGACCTTGTTTAATATGCCTCTAATAAAATAATTGCTTATATAACAAACCCTGTCTTTTGTTGCTAATTGATAGGAGGATCCTGCCTAAATTAATTTCAGCCATGCAATATTATGTTGAATATGAGTTACTCCTCATTAGACATGCTGGATGTTTAACTTTTGTTATAGATATGTATATACATACAGATACACACAGAGATAGAGATGACAGAGATAGTGGAGACAAAGACAGAGACAAGGGTAGAGATAATGGGGGGGGGGGTAGAGGATAAAGAGAGAGAGGGAGGGGAGGGAGGGATAAAGATAAGAGTAGAGGAAGAGGAAGAAGAAGAGGTAGAGGTAAAAGTATAAATAAAGGTAGAGATACAGAAGGGGATAAAGAGAGGGGGAGGGAGAGGGATAAGGATAGGAGTAGAAACAGAGGAAGAAATAGCAGTAGAGGCAGAGGTGGGGTTCTACAGGTTCATCCTGGTTTGGACAAAGCCCTTGTTCCAATTCTGTGTGGTTCGGATAGCCAGCAAATTGGACCACCAGCTGGCCCCACCCCACCTGTTTTTTAAGCCATTTTCAGCCATTTGTGGGCAAAAAACCAGCCTGAAAGGGGCCCAAAAAATGGCCTGATGTTCTGGCTGTTTTCAGGCCATTTTTAGGCCAATTCTGGATGGAAAAATGGCCTGAAAACAGTCCAAAAAATGGCCTGTTCAGGTTGTTTTCAGGCCAGTTTTTGGGCTGCCTTCAGGCCAATTTCAGGCTGATTTTAGCTGGAAAAACAGCATGACGATGGCCCCAAAACAGCCTGAGAACAGCCTGTTTTGGGGGATTTCAGGCCATTTTTTCAGCTGTTTCCAGGCCATTTTTCCAGCCAAAATCAGCCTGAAAATGCCCCCAAAACAGCTTGAAAATGACCTCAAAACAGGCCTCAAAACAGGTGGGGGCAGAGCCAGCCAGTGGTGGGCTTATCCCCAACTGGCTGAACTTACCTCTTCCTTTGAGGCGAGTGGCCGGGAGGCAGGGCTGGGTGTGATCCGTGACATCACCCACCCAATCACATGACCACCTAGCCATGCCCACCAAACCAAGCCACACCCATAGAACCAGTTGTTTAAAAAATTGAATCCCACCACAGGGTAGAGGTACAGGTTGGGGTAGAGGTAAAGGTATAGATAGGGAAAGGGAGAGGGATAAAGGGAAAGAAAGAGGTAGGAATAGAGGAAGAGGTAGAGGAAGAAGTAGAGGCAGAAGTAGAGGAAGAGGAAGAGGTGAAAGTGGAGGTAAAGATAGAGATAGAGAGAGGGATAAAGGGAGAGGGAAAGAGAGAGATAAAGACGGAGACAGATTGAACTGTATTAGTTCAGAGTGTTCAAATAAACTCTAGCAAATATTTGTTCTCTCTGTTCCTGCTATTTTCCAATAGTTTTGGAAAATTATTGTAATTTCCAGTTTAATTTACACTCATCACAGTCCCTGCATCCAGATCAGAGTAAGCACACAGACCATATACACATAATAGCCTGTTGTTTTACATCAAACAATATCAAAACATTAACTGACAAAGACAGGAGAAAAGGCAGGCAAAAGACAGGAAAGAATAGACTTGAACAAGAGGCAAAACATAAAAAGAGCAGAGGACTTAATATCTACAAATGACATTTTCAATATGTCTTTATCAAAAATGCACAGAACATTGCAGACTACTGGAAACAATATTATCACTAATTAAATTCCTTTGACTCTAATCCTTTCATGTATGAAACAGTAGCAGAAGAGAGGCAGTACAGGCAGTTGTTTATTTATTATATAATGTCATACTTTTTTTTTTCAGTACCTGCCTAATTTTTTTTATTCCTGTCCAGTCCTCTTGTGTTAATGCTTTTTCATGGGGTTTTTTTTTTCATGTTTTGCCTTTCTTGTTCAAATATTTTCCTAATTTCCAGTTGTACTCTTCTCCACTGTTATCAAACCTTAATTTTTATTATGATTATTTTTCTGTGGAATGTCTTTTCTAGAGCAGCACACAGCCAGTGTCTCAAACACATCACTCTTTTTGGTTAAGAGATAAGTGCAGATATATTTTACACGAACACTATAAAGTAGCTTTCCCTTGCTTCATTTTGATTGGCATGAGATCACAAAAGGGAAAAATAAATTCCAACGTTTAGCTGACTTGTGTGAATTCAAGCCCAATTTTTTTTTTTCCTTTTGCTCTAAAATAATGGTCATATTTTGATTCTCTTACTTTGTCCTCTGCAAGGAATGTTTGTCCCTAGTGAGGACAAACTTTCAATCCAATTGCTAAGTCTTTATCCATTATTTTCTTAATAAGAGGCTCATCTCTATGGCCAACGCTTTTGTGCCACTTTGTATTATTATTCATGCATCCTTCTGTCCTCTTTGATTTAGGTTGGACAAAATCCAGCAGATTAAGCTCCATTGTGTTTTCCTTTTAACATGACTTCTTTTGTAACAGCATAAATTTAAACAGAACTTCACACCATGCCTGAGATAATATACTTTTATGTGATTTCCGTGTTTTTCAGGTACATAGTGTGCTGCTTAAAATATCAAGTATTCCTAGTTTCATTATGATTCAGTTGTCATCTCATCTTAATATTGCTCTTTCAGCATGCATCTATCAATATTCCCTCTACTAAATTAACTATCCCTTAGTAAAATTCTGCTTACCAGGTTTATAATCCGATACTTTGATTCAAGGGGGCCACTATTCAACAAAAATGGGGTTTTCCTTTCAGGATCATGTTCAAGGATTTCATTTTTCTCTGTACAAGCTTCACTTTTCTTTTAGATTATTTAATTTCATTAACTGTTTCTACTGTATAGTTTTAACTTTATAAAATCTTCATTCCCATTTAATATTTCCCATTCCATTACAGTAGTAACAGTCTACAATTCTCCTTTTTAAAGGATCCCCTTCAACCGTATGTTTAAAACTCTGGCAGTTACATTCTCATGAGAAATTTCATCATGAAGTCTACTATGTATAGCTTTCTACTATGTATAGCTTTCTTGTACTGATCTTAACAACAGTTCCTGAATGAAATTATCAGAAAGGTTCATATAGGTTTGTTTTTGTGTCTCCTAAATAGACAAATACTTGGACTTCTCTATTTAGTTCTATTAAACTTCCATTTCAGATTTGCTTATTTTCTGAACATTAAAATGTACTGCTTATTCCTGCACATTCTCAGTTCATCTCAGATCTCCTTCCCTGAAGTACTGTTTTGAATCAATGTACAGGTTCTTGAGTTTAACCTCAACATTACTTCAGAATTAAGTAATCTATTTTTATATTCTTATATTAATA
>JANHFR010000383.1:184663-195449 GCA_032468015.1 Mimophis mahfalensis | reverse complement strand
TTAATTCTTTTTTAATTTTTATATTGCATGTCTTTTAAAGCCCTGTAAACCACCCTGAGTCCTTCGGGAAAAGGGCGATATATAAATATAATAAATAAATAAATAAATAAATAAATAAATAAATAAAACAACTTAAAGCAGCAGGTCAAAATTTCATTTTCTAGAATGCAGAAAATGAACCTATTGCTAAAATGGAGGAATTTCTGCTAAGTATTTACTAATGTCTGTATCTTCCTTCAGCAATCATGAGACATGCTAAGAGTGTCCTTTCCGTATCTAACAAAAATGTTCACACCCAGTGTCCTACACTAAATTTATCAATTACTCTGATGTAGCATCAGCTGGAACTACAAAATGCTGCCTGATGAGGAATGTTGATAGCTGCTTGTAGAGCTGCTCAATGAAGCCAAGCTATTTTCTCCAGATGTCTCCACTGCAAACAAACCATCCTTTAATTCTAATATAAATAAACCACTGAAAGAAAGAAAAAAAAACCCTCACAAATTAAAGAAAGGAAGCGATGGAGACAATGTGACCTTGAGAGGCTTATGTGGACTGTGCTACGTGGAGGGCCTAGTCGCCTTTTCTCTATCTAAAGCATAACTGTAACAGAGAAATGTCAGATGGTAGGACAACACTTTACTGCCTCTATAATTGGGATTAAGAACAGTGTGTTCATTCAGCACATATCATATTAACCACCCAAAGTCTATTTTCGGTTGCTACAAAATCCAGCCTTATTTCAGCAAAGTAATTAAGAAATGTTGTAATTTGAAAAACAGAAATGAAGAAACATGGAATATACTGAAGCCAAAGACATTTTAAGAAAGGCATGTTAATGAAACAGCACCTTGGGTGTAAACTATTTGAGCTCTGGCCATTCTCCAAATTCAAGCTGCTTTACACACACAGTCTTGCCCCACACCTATGATTAAATAACACTACCGTACGTGTGGATCAGTGTGTGACAAAATCATCTGCATACACACACAATTACTGCATTATAAAGACTGCCTTGCCAAAATGGTAGCCAGGATAGATTTGATGATTGAAGGGGCCAGAATATTGATCGTGATTATCACTTTTATAAGTCATGAGCATGCTAAATGGAAAAAGAGCCTAGGCTGTTCACACAATTATAATATGGTGTCATTATTTCCGTACATCTAAGCTTTCTTTCTACAGAAAGTTATCCAGGTTGTGCAAAATATCAAAATAATACATCTAGAAATACATAAAAATATCTCAAAATATTAAAATCATGTTATGATCAATGCAAAACAAAAACATAATAAGCCTCCAGTTATCAATCTTCTTCAAACCCAGCCTGTTGTGCAAGACCCAAATAATCTCACTGTTGTTACCTTTTATATAATGTAATATAATATACATTATGCACTGATCATTATAGCGATTGGTGCATAACTTCAATCACAACACAGTCCTTTGATAGTTTTTAAGATGTACATATTTACTGTATTCAGTGAGGCTTATTATTTACTTACAGATGTGAAAGTCTGAAACGCGAGAAGTGACTCATACAGAATAAAAGTACACGAACACATGTAATATATATAAGTTATGTATTTGTAACATACATTTGTGAGCCACATAGGGTTATGTAACATAAATCGTTGTAAATCTTTTATATAAATCTTCTTAAATAAATATCACTGCCTTGGTTTCTGAATATCTAAATGCCAATTGTTTGTAAGATTCTTAATCTTCAACTCCAACTTTTGATATACCCTGTATATTTAGTCATTGATTTCATGAATGATAATGTCTGCCATCCTATTCTGAAAAATTTAATCTGGGCTCATCAGAGAAAATATCACTGCCCCCTTTTCTCTAGAAGTCCTATATTCTCAGATTTTCTCCTGAGAATATTTCCCACCCAAATTTTCATGGTAAATGCTAGGCAGGAATAGAGGACTGAAAGCATGTGGATAACTTGCTTTGCACTAACAACTTGCTTTGCACTATGACATACAATCAGAGGGAAAGCACCAAATAGATTTCATCATAATTACATATACACCGAAAAGGATAGCCATATAATACTATATGAAATGCTACTGGTCAGCACTAAGCTACAAAGTTATTTCTTTTGGCTTATCATATTGTGTACAGTCAGCTCTTGTGGTTTGTTGGATTAGCATAAATTCAACACTTTTTATTATTGATTCAAAAAACATGGTTAACAATCTTACAACATAATGTCATAGGTTAATCTAGTTTACAGAATAAAAAAAATTGAAGAAAAACTGAACTATATTGACATAATAATTTTGCAGCATGCATACACTTTATATTGGATATAAAGTTCCAATAAGACATACAATTCCTATGAAATATATATAGAATGTAAATAATTGTAATGAATAAATTTTTGGAATGATTGTCTATTGAACATTAAATTGGTGTCATCAAGTTATTGGCATGCCTAGAGAGAAATAAGCACCCAAAATATTACTTAATCCACAAGTATGATTATAATTTTTTTAAGATGCGCCATTTTCTGCAAACCACAACATGTGTTGTGTTAAAGTGAGATTGTTCTAGACCTGAATGACCAAACCCCAAAACTCCTTTCCATGTTGGACCTTTTTTCCTTTTTTTCCTATATTTTTGTTTTGTTTTGTTTTGCAACCTACTTTTCAGGATGTAGGCAAAATTACACCTCCACTAAGAACATGGTTTGCTCATTCTCTATCTCTTCTTTTTTTAAATGAAGGCAGTGCTAAAACTGCAGCAAAAAAGAAAAAAAATTATCAGTACTGAGTGAAGAAAATAATATTTTATCAAGGGCTTAGCTTGACCAAGATAGCATATTATCAAGAAGAAGCGCTTGGCAAAGATAACACATTATCAATATTGGAAAAGAAGCATGAGAAAATTGGGTGTTAATACCTATTAGAATTTAAATCAACCATCAGTGCTGTTTTTATTGAACTGTTATTTCTTGAAAGCCTCACTATTGCAAAAACTGTTTAATAAAATCTTTTCCTAAGCATGTTAAATCCCCCAAAATTACTTAGTGGGATTTGAACTCTGGAAAAATGAGATATTTCTGCATAATTCTACCAACTGTGATTATTCATAGATCTCCAGCCAATTGACAAGACACTGCCTTATTTCCTTGGGCTACCAGATCTTGACTGCAAACTTCTAGATGAACTCTAGATAGGTAGTGATCATTCATAGTTTTGTAGCTCATGTCTAGTAGCCATATTCCTTCTTTCTACCAGCAGCAACAATGCCTAATTCAAACATTTCTCCAAAAACTATCTCTTCCACCACTAAGCTTTTGATTTCAGCCTAGATACTATTCATTACTGTAACATAGCCTGATAGCAGAGTTTTGCACAAGTATTGAGTCCAATACTACCTCTGCTCATTATGTTTTCATTTGCTTTTTCTCCATGTATTTTTATTTCTTCATCATATGTTAGACTATAAATTTTTCGGGTCTTTTTGTATTATACTCTTTAAGGTTCTGAGCATGTTGATGAAACTACTATATATACATAAATGTACTAGGATAAATTTACACTATTTACTTGTCTATAATATTTACATTCTACTTTTCTTCCAAATTACTACCTGTTTTCCAATTTATTTGTACAATAATATTAATAAATAAATTAGGCTAAAACAAAAGGTGGTCTTTCCATAGTCACCAGTGAAATTCATGGAGGAATTGGAATTTAGTTCTTGTTCTCTAGTCTTAATCCAACAGTTTAAACCACTGAAGTAAGCAAACCAATGTTCTCCAGATGTTCCATGCTTGAATGCAGAGAAGTCCCTGGAAATACATCGAATGGCAAGAAATTACAATGTTTAAAAAAGCCCAAACCTCAGAATGAATTAGAACTTAAATCTTGAACCAGTTCTTAAAGTTTCCAACAATGGAAAAGAGTTTCACTTTCTATTAATGTCCATAATGAAAGCAATTCTTTGTTATCTTCATATCATACAGCGATTATGGCTGGGTTTTTGTTTTTTGTTTTGCTTTCATTCCTTCAAATTGTATCCTGTATTTCTTCCAAATACAGGTAGTCCTTGAGTTATGAATGTAATGGATCCTGCTCATTCCTTTTGTAACCCAAGGACTCATGGGAGTGGAGCTTGTACCTTGAAAGGCACCACTCCCTTTTGCCCACACATTTGCTAATCGAATGCAAGGTTCAGTAAGTGCACGTGAGGTATTTCAGAGTGCAGAGGTCCATGGGGGGCCTAGTGATGGAACAGGCCACCTGCTTAAGACACCCAAGGCTTCATGCTCCCCACAATTGTTCCCCCCACACCCAGCTTGCCGTGCATAGTAAGTGACTGTGCAGAGATCTAGCAAGCTGTCTGTTCTCCAGCCTCTCATCCATGGATGCCCCTCTGTAGCTCCATTTTGGTGTGGGCAGGCCTCCCCCAGCACTTTGCAGGTCAAAATGGAGGTTCAGAGAAGTGGGGCTCCCTCCAATGTTCTTTTTAGGCCTGTGCAGGCCTAACAGACTTCGGATTTGGCTGGCAAAGTACCAGGCAAGACTTGTGCAGACCTAAACAGGGCTCAGTTTTGGCTGAAAAAAGGCCGGGCAAGGCCGGCGCAGGCCTAAACAGATCATGGGAGGGTTGTACAGCCTCTGCTGTTGTTTGTAAGGGCAAACAATTGCCATGGTGCTACAAGATTCATAGTTTCAGGACTTGCTCCTAAACACTAAGGGCTGCTGATCATTTAACTTTGAACGTTCGCTAAGAGAACACTCGTAACCCAGGGATTATCTGTAAAGCAAGAGAGGATCCCTGTTCATTTTATCTCTGCAGATAGACTGGGTTGAATGAGAGTGACTGGTCCCAAGCCACCAAGCGAGTTTCCATGGCTGAGGTTTGACTTGAGTCTCCCAAAACCTAGTCCAACACTTTAAATATTACACTCCAGTGAAAAACCAAGAAGCACAATGAGCCTCAGCTTTCAAGAAATAATTGAAAGCTTTTTGAAATAATTCAAAAAATGTATAGCACAAAGTTACTATATGCAATGCTGGTCAAAAGGCTAACCTAGCACCTACATGTATTTAAATTCAGATTTTATTGTTGATGAATAGATTCAGCTGCTCATCAGCAGAAGATTCCAGCTGCTAATTATTGAGTTCAATGTCAGAGTAGAATTTGCTTGTGCAAAGCCTTCCCACTTCCACTGATGCAACTACAGAGGCTGTAACAGATGTTCTGCAGCATTTCAGTTCTGGGAAGCACATGGTAGGGTGTGTTTTGCATTTTGCTTTCAGATGATAAAACGGAAATGATATTAATCATTCAGCAAATACAGCTGTGCATACAGAAAAAATGTGTGTTATATGTGCAGGTGTAGAAAATGGCTATTCACTCAGTCCCCAGAACTAAAGTATCCATTAGATAATATTCTTGCAAGAAAACATGAATGTACAGACATCTGCTGTAAATATTTAAAAAGAAAGACCTGACCTCAAGTGATTTCATGGATGCATCTATATGGCTTTCTTTGACAATAAAAACGTGATTTGTACTGTCTTCTTCTAAGGTTTTATTTATTTCCTTATTTCATTCCTTCTAGCCTTACTTACAGTTCTGAAACTTTCCGGCAGTGTCTTATACAAGTATTAGCTAGATGTGACCCAATTTATCTTTCTGAGAATAACCATCCTCAAATAGGTGAGCTAAAATATTAGGTAGATTTGTTAAAATCTACAAAACATTAAAGCATTTTTAAAGGATATTAATACATCTATATAAATATAATGGAGATTCCTCAGCAGTACTACTACTGCACTCTAAGAATTAAACCGTTCTTTTTCATTTTGACCAAGAAAATCTGTCTTCCCTCATCCAAAAAAAAAGAACATTTGTAACATCCTCATGGGGTGAAATGGTTGTTATCTATGAAGCAGAAATGCACAACCATCTTTCTAACGGTCTTAGCTTCTCTAGATTCTTACAGTTAAGTCTCAAAGGAGAATACCAGGCAGACTTCCCTCTCACTGGATCTTTCCAAGTGGGAGAATATATATGCAGAATTATGGAAAGATGTTTAACATAAAAATAACAGTACTGGTGCAACACTGAGCTTGAATTAAGCTCAAAAACATCAACCAAAAATGATTAAAAATTATGAAAAATAAAGGCCTCATTTGCAGGAGAGGAAAATGTGGAACACATGGCTACTTATTTTTTTTATTTGAAACCCACAAACAGATGTTACTGAAAAGTCACATAAACACACATAAGTACATACATATGTATTAATAGAAGGCTGTGCAAGAATTTCAAAAAAGTTGGAAGTAGAGATGAATACCAATCACTGAAGCATACAGGAATCTTTATTATTAAAACACTATACCCAATAGTTTATTTATGTGGCTTCCCAATTCAAACACTGTGATTCTAATAGTGTGCAAAATTATTGCACAAAATGGAAAAGAACAACAGTGTATGCCACTAAAACAGAATAAAACAATTAGATGACAATCAGAACTAAACATGGCTGTATTCTACCAATGGGAGCTTTACTCATTCTGACACAAGTCCCAGGGAGTAAACACTGATCTTAACTGTTTTTCTAAAGGCTTTCAGAATCGGGTCCAACTATATACAGTGGAATCTTGGCTCGCAACCACAATCCATTCCAGGATTGCAGTCGCAAGCCAAGTGTTCGCAGACTGAAGTGACACTTCTGCGCATGCGCAAAAGCCAAAATGGCACAGAAAGCAAGCTTTCCGCACTGTTTTTTGTTCGCAAGCCAAGTTTTGGATCGGAAAACTCAGCTTGATTTTGGGGTTGGAACCCAAATTGTTTGCAAACTGAGGCATTCACAAACCGAGGTTCCACTGTACTGTGTGGGTGATCATTTGAAAGAGAAGGAGCTTTTATTGAGACGGCATACTTTTGTATAGCTAAGTAGCAGGCAATGCCAGAAGATCCAGAGGCAATAAACACACCAGAGAGTAAGGAGATTTTAAGTTTTATTGTTAACAGATTTAAATAGAAACACACAAGCATAACATAACAAGGAGATAACAAGTCTCCCCTTCAGGTATCAGGAACCTGGATAGACTGACAGCAGAGACATTCCCAGGAAGCCAAGTCACATAAACCTAGCATTAGGTCTATCAAAGCTCCAAAACTCCAGGGACTATATCAGGATCTTTTATCCATAGCTTGCACTGGACAATACATCAACAGTTTGGTATATCCGTAGCAAAAAAACATCATGTATTGTTTATGGTGTCACAGAATTCAGAAGTAGTCAAGAAATAAATAGCAGAGAGTAAATAGTTAATATATCAACTAAAACATCTGGAATGAATGGTTTGATTTTTTCAGTAATTCAAAAAAAAAGTCTTAACATAACTTAAAGTGAACTAAATCATCTCTGACTTCAAGCTGCTATTATAATAATGAATTTAAAGACAAAGTTAGATGAGCAGAAAGATATATTGGGAGAATCGTGATAGAAACTTACTAGAGGCTATAGTCTATACCACCCTTCCAGATGCCAATGTATTCCCATATTTCTCCCCTGGCATCTGCCAAAACCCTTCCTGGTTTATTTATTTACCCCTCCCCTGTCAGTAGTTGGAATTGTTTTAAAGTTGAGCCCTACATTCCGGGACCTGCTGTCTTTATTTCCCCATCTGGGCCTTCAGGCACTCTTATGAAATTAAACTGGCATATCAGTAAGCCAAAGCTTCATTCTGCAGTATCCCCAGCCATTCATCAACAAAAGAAGGAAAAAGGGTGTTCTTTACCTTTTGGCATGACTCTAAATGTGTCTGAGTACAGACAGAGTGAATAGTTGCTTGACTTTTCTTTGACTTTGGTGTAGATACTACAATAGTAAATTCACAACACTGAAAGCAATATACAAATATCCTCTTGGAGCTAAAAACACACAAGTAAACAAGCAACCTAGAACCCCTGATTTCCACATGAATGACTTTGGAAAGGAATTAAATTCACCAAAAAGAGAGTGAAGTAACTCCTATATAATAACCAGCACAATGTGTTCTCTGTAGTGAATAAAACAGAGCCTCCATATGCTGCCCATGCAAAGCCAAAAGCCCACACATGGAAGAACTGCATTTGACAATTTGCACATTGTCTGGATCATAGAAATGTAAATCAGCTATCTAAACTTCTATAACTCTATGTATTTGCATAGATAAAGACTAATCTTACTTTAACAGAAAAGAGGGTTGAAATCTTAAAGAAGCTGAATTCTTCTGTAAATAATGAATTTAATGACTTTATTTGCCCAAGATGAATCCTCAACATTAGCTAGAATGAAACATGTCAAGTATTTGCCTCAAATCAGGTGCTTCTACTGTATCTAAACTGCGGTAATTTAGATTTCACCAGTAAATATTTCTGAAACCTTAGCAGACTGGAAAAAAATAGGCAAGTTGCCTTTGTCACCAATTAATGCCAAGGACTGAAGCATGTGATTCTCTCATCGATATTTTACTAATGCTTTGAAACCCATGCTGGTCCACCATAATACTTGGGAGTGGTGGTTAAAAACACATGTATAAAATGAAGCCTGCCCTGGATATTGTTGCGCTCATCAGCTAACATATACTGTGTTACTCCAGTGTTGGTAGAGCAATAAGCAGTTTGAAGCTTGAAATATTCATTTCTCCCTTTACCTTCCCACAATTTCTCATTCATAGCACCTGCTATTGGAATAACATCACTTTAGAGCAGAGAAAGGAAAATGCAAAATAACAACATATTCTGAATGCACAATTGCTGATCTCTATTAGCTCATTTAGCTTCACTTGTTTAGAAAGGCAAGCAACTTGTGAACATGCTCTTTTTCCTCACTCAGAGTATAAACATGGCCCAACCAATTCTTCTCTAGCAGATGTAGCAGACAGCCGATGAACAAGAAAGGGTAGTCACGTTGCTTCTGTTTTGCTGACAGGTAGCCTCATTTGCCTGACATTTCTGCATAGATGAAAATGTGTTAAATAATGCTAAAGTTAAAGACAGGGGCGGGTTTCAGCTGGTTTGGTCTGGTTCGGGTGAACCGTTTGTTACGAGTTTGCGCAGTTTGGAGAACCAGCAAATTGTGCCACTGGCTGGCTCTGCCCCCCTTGAATGCCCCACCCCACTCAGTCACTCATCTTGCCCGCCCACCAGTAGTGGTATCCTACTGGTTTGGCCCCCTTGCTCTCCCCCTGGCTGGGAAGCCACTTGGCCATGCTGGGAGGGAGATTGCTCTCCCCCTGGGATTTCTTTGCCTACCTGATTTCTAGCTCCTTCACGTTTCTCACCATCGTATGCAGGTGTAGGAAAATTACTTGATACAGACAACACAGGCTTTTGCAGTTTTCCAGGTGGAGAGCATCAGAAGCAAAGTGTAGAGGGTAAAGACCAGGTAAAGAGTAGAGAGTAAAGATGGAAGAGCAAATCAAAAGACCAAATGGTGAAACCAGGAAGCAAAGTGAAGTAAGTTTGCTCTTTGATCCCTCCTACTTTATTAGAACATCCAATGGCAAAGGTGGTTTTTTGTTAAATCTAATTTATATGCTGCCCTTCTCCGGAGACTCAGGGCAGCTTACAATTTTTAAGCACAACTCAATGTGCTTAGCAATAGCCTTCATTCTTTAGTATATGCCTACTTATTAGTGGCATTTTACAAAGTCAGCTTATTGCCCCCAACAATTTGGGTCCTCAATTTACCTATCTTGGAAGGGTAGAAGGCTGAGTTAACCTTGAGCCTGGTGAGATTCAAACATGCCTTAATTAGAGGCAGCTGACTTGCTAGGCTAAGTACTAACAGCCTGCACAAACAAGGCTATTGTGTATTATGGTTACACAATAACAGCATTACATAGAAGAGATCATTCAAAGGCTGGAAAAAGATTTTGTTCCCCTTAGCAACAGAGGGAGGAGTTGGGAGGCCATTTGCACCCAGAAGATAATGCAGTGTTCTCCTAAGAGTGTTCCCATGAGAAAAGGTGCAAAGGAATTAGATCATAGGAACATTATGAGGCCATCTGGAAACCACCTAAAAACCTTTTTCCCTTGGGAAAAGGTCCAGGTTGTTAGCTCATGGTAAAAATCATCAGTGTGTGCCCTGGTCCAACCACAAGCTAAGCCCCCAGGGGCCATTTTGGTACCCACAATATTCCTACATGCAGGGAAATGCAGTTTGTGGGACCAAAAAAATGTTCAATCAATTCCCAACTTCTTGGGGGAAAAAATAACACCAACTCTCAAAGTTGGAATTGATTGAAGATTTTTTTTTAATCCCACAAACTTTCATTCATGTCATTCAAAATTCCCACTGCCATAATCACCTGGGAATTTGAAAATAAGAAACTTGAGAGCATACAGAAATATGAAATATGAAAGCATCTCCCATATTAATTAAACAATGTTAGCATAATAGCTCATTTCAATCCCAATGACTTCAGTGGTTAGTTTTAAGCATAATAAGCAAGGGATTCAATCCAGAAATTTATATCCCTATTTTTTTTTCTTTTTACGAGCCTGTAGTTCAGGGGTATCAAACTTGATTTTATTAAGGGCTGCATCAGGGTTGTGTTTGACCTGGGGGGGCGGGGAGCAGGAAGCATGGCATGGCCAGATCGACCTCACTCATGCTGGGGATGTCTGTGGTGGTATGAGTGCTCTGCCAGTGAAAACGGAGGTTGGGAGGATGGCACACTAGCTAAATTTTTGCTGCACAGGGTTACAGGAGGCTGTCACAGCTAAAAACAGATGTTGGGGGGGTTGCACGCAGCTCTCC
>JANHFR010000383.1:151621-163915 GCA_032468015.1 Mimophis mahfalensis | reverse complement strand
AAACAATATTAAACAATCGAGCCCCACAAACAAGTTAAAATAAATTAAAACTCCCCACCCCATCAATCCAGGCCGGCTGATGTAAATAAAAATGTTTTCAACTCTCGGTAGAAAGTTTGGAGGTCAGGCGCCATACGTAGCTCAACTGGCAACACATTCCAATGGGCGGGCGCCCCCACTGAGAATGTCCTCCCCCTAGGTGCAACCCGACAGCACTCCCTAATCGGCGACACCAGAAGGAGGCCCTCCCTATAGCAGCAATGACAGAAGTGGCTTATAACAGATCCTCGCACTTGCGGCCATCAGTATTCCCATCACCTGGCCACCAGAATGGCTGCCGTATCCTGGGATCACATTATGACCTTCCCAGGGGAACTTCTGACAAGCAAAGGCAATGGGGCAAGTTAGATTTGTTTAATATCCCCATAATTTGCTTGATTCATAAAGCAACTTACTATGAAATAGATTTTGATTATTTTAATCAGAGTGTAGCAGGGTAAATGATTTACCATTTTAGTTGGGCATGTATCAATTTCATATTTCAATGAGAGCAAAAACTCTATCAAAAGTTCATGACAACTTTCCATGTCTTTTTCAATCTTACTATGCAATTGTTCAAAGAAACACAGAATCCAGTAACGCTTAGAAGACTGGAAATTTTTGCAATAGCTGTCATGATTTAATTCATCCAGTTCCAGCAAAAACATCACCTGATGTGACAGCTTTGCATGAAGGAAAGACATCCTTCTTTTCTTTCTTGACAGTGATTTTCAATTACGAGTTACATTGACAAAATTCAGTAGGAATGAAGAAAGAAATAAAAAGGAGTGAGCTTGTGAATCCAGATTATTAAACATCCTGAGGATGCCTGTGGAAGTGACAGTTGCCAATGCTTGTTATTTGGCGACAATGGGCAGTGAGGAAGGGAAAGATTTTTCTTATGGAATGGAAGTTTTAATCCATGTTGTTGGTGCACAGAGAAAAGATCCATAACCAATAACACTAAATTTTCCTAAGTGTTAAAAAAGTGTTTTCCTTTAATTATTAATTTAACATACACCCAGAAAACTAGCCATATCATATCTTATAAGTGAGTTAAACATAGGTTCTACAATTAGCATTGAGTCAGCTTAGTGGTCTTTCTTGTCCCAAACAGGAATATATTTTTTTCAATTATTAGCTTAACATATGAAATAGCACCCAACTAAGAGACTGCAACTATGATTACATTCAAATGACCTGTTTAAAAGACTAATATCTTGTATAATATGGCTGACTCACAGAAAGATTTCTGAGTGGATACATTATTGGAAACTTGAGTTTAAACAACTTCAAAAAATCTCAGACAAGACTTTTCTAAAATATTGTGTACATTTTAATCAATATTATTGCAGCACTTTAGATACCAGGAGCTGGCAATATAACAATTTGAAACAACAAATGAATTAAATATTCACAAAATGATTTTTCACAAGAAGTAAAATCAAATACATGTGTAGATTTACTCACTTCTTTGCATATTAGCAAGAGCTTAAATAACATATGCTAAAGCTGCTGGAAACCAGAAATTATGTACACAGAGATAGAAATGTGTACTCCAGATAATATGAAACACTTTATGATCTATAATAATTCCTTTGAGAAGCTACCTTATAATCCATCCTTTGAAGTACAACACAGGAAAACGGTGAAATGCTAGCAATTTATCATAAGTAGCAATTTGGGGATAGAAGTCTGACTAATATTCAGTTTTCATATTAATTTAACAAGGAAAAACTACTAGGAAAAGTTTTTTAGTTGGAGTTGTCCATAGCCCAATAGTCTTTCTTTAACTTTCTGCAGTCCCAATTCATATATTGAAAGTGACTGGCCTAGTTAAATGAAGACCATTTAATCTGATAAAGCCCAATTGGATTTGTCCACATATGTTAGCAGTTGTCCGCCCATTCAGTAAAAGAATGGTTGTACAGCTACCAGAATCTTCTTTCCCAGGCTAGGAATTATGGTAAAGGTATGGAGCTTCCCCTACTGTTTTCTTTTTTGAAGAGTTTATAGGGTAAGCACAATAGTAAGACAAGTGAAGATACAGAAGAGAAAAATGTAGGGATGTTAAAACAATCACAAAGAAGAATGAAAAGGACTGCTATCTGATTTGTCTTGAGAAGCTTTGTTTCAAATCTATAAAAGACAATGAGCATTGGGGCCAATATTGTAATCTAATTTATCTCTATGAACTTTTCCTCATTTAGAATTAAATATGAGAGAAACCTGTTCAACAGCTTCTTTTTTCTGATGAGTGCTTTTAACATCTGATTCCTACTCCAAACAGCCTTAAGTTTTGCTTAATTATGCTTGTTTTCCTCTCCTTATCTCACGATACTTTTGCAATGAAACAATACCAGGTATGTTTTCATCCATCCTGTCAGTAGTATGCTCTTATTTATTTATTTTCCTGCTTTTATTTTTTTACAAAAAACTTGAAGTGGCAAACATAGTCTTCCTCCTATTTAGTGTGTGTTTATGTGTGTGAGGGTGGGAGGGGGAAGGAGGGGAGAGACAATTTATTGGCTATGTTGGGCTGGTATGAATGCCCCGCCCCCCCATCTCCTCCCGGAGCCATTCTGTTTTGGGCAGTAGGAAAGTCAGATTCTTTCAAAATGGACTCCTTCCTTGCACCTGACTGATATCCAAGCCAGTCTCAAACTTGAAATCCTGGGTCAGTCTGACCATTGTAGCACCAAGGGTTGTGGGAAATGACTGCCCAATGAAGCAGGAGAGAGACAATCAATTTCTCCTTGAACATATCTGTGCAAAACATGTGTAAAATCACAGCACATTTTGACACATGACCACAACTGACAAGACTTCTGTCAAAACTGTTTCCTCTTCCAGCCCGACATTATGATAGATGTTGTCTGATCAGTTGGAAAAAATTGATGGGGAGGAAATAAAGCAAGAATAATTTGCTATCTCTGTTCCTCAGTTCCACATTTATGCTTGTATAAATTTCCCAGCATTGCTGCCATGACAGGATAGAGACAGTTAGAGTGGGTAGCAAAGTTTGTGTGGATACAGTTTTCTTCTAACCCCCAAAATAGTGGGTAGCACTAATTAAATTAAAGTCTTGAATGTTGTTGAGATTAAATAAGAACTAGGAGAGTAGCAAAGGAATAACTACATAAACTATAATGAGCATCTTGATATTTATCATTTGTTTACTCATATTTGCAAAGCTTTGTTCAGATAATGCTATTTTAATGAAGTCACCCTGCATGACACCAAAGGTTTACACACTTTAAATAATTAAAACTGAGTTTTGCATTAACGTGTTCATGATGCACACATTTTAAAGGATAAATCACCTTAAATTCTTAATGCATAAAATATAAGCAGTAAACATAATTTCATCTACATTAATTGCATTTATTTGGTGAACTTAATGCACAATATTATGTGATGAAATTAAATTCTTATTTGCATAGTTGCCTGACATGTTAAAGAGCTGTTTTGAATTGTTTGAGTCACTCTCATCTGAAGATTCTTTTTATTTTTAATCTTATTATAGATGTTTTACCTGAACAGTCAGAAAAAATAATTTTCACTGATGAAGTACAGGTGTGCTCCCTTATTAAAATAAGTTAAGCATGTATTTCTCTATTCCATTTTAGTGTGCAGGATTATCACCTAGAAATATGGTACATTTACATGAATACAATTAAATTGACTGATAAATGGGAAGACCAACAGTTTACCTAGAGCAGGTCCAGAATTTGTTGTAAATACCTTTTAATAGGTGACAGAAGTAGTTGGTGTCTGGGACTTTAGAATGAACTTCATGATTGTAGTCATTTCCCCCCCCCCCCCCACATGTTCAAGTCACCCTTGATACCTAGCAAGTTCCTGGGCAGGTCCCTGCTGTTTTCTTTTGTAGCTTTCTTTGTAAATGGTTTGCCACTGTCAGTTTCCTAGGATTAAGAAAGTGACTAGACCAAAGTTACCCAGCTGCATTTGTGGCTAAGGAAGGACTGGAACTCATTCTCCTAACTTCTAATCTAATGCTTTAATTAACATACCAAAGTGGCTCTTGTTTTGGTCCACACATTTTGTTAAATTAAAACTGAAGACAGCACATTTGTACTTAATTTGATAATGAGCCAGGATGATCTCATTAATACAAGCTTGGTAAAGCAGCCTGATAAATTAATTATAAATCCTGGAGGTGGAGCAGATTTTTTCCCCCTAAAGCTACCACACTACACTTAAAGCATGCACCAGGAGTCCAACCAAGTGTTTGGATCTGCAATTTGTCTGAGATAACAAAACAGATATGGGGGTTCAGGTCTTGGTAGGCATGTATTGGTGAGTCACATTTGGCACAGGCAGGTTTTAAAGGGACAAAAATCAGATTTTGGTTTCAATATCATTGAGTTAATATCATTTAGTATCATTGAGTTTTCTGATATTCTCTCTCAATTTAACAAAAAACACAATTAGTTTGGTTTCACCTCTCATTCAAATATTGCATATTTATACACCACGGAATCAGATTCATTCTCTTTTTCAAGCTTTACTATTTTTTTTTTAAATTCCATTTATATGCTGCCCTTCTCCGGAGACTTAGGGTGGCTTACAACCTCTTGAAACATTAGCCTCCATTCTTTGTATATACCTGCTTATCAGGGCAGTTGCCCCACCCCCAAGCAGTGTTTTACAAAGTCAGCTTAATGCCCCCAACAATCTGGATCCTCAGTTTACCTATCTCGGAAGGATGGAAGGCTGAGTCAACCTTGAGCCTGGCGAGATTTGAACTCGCCTTAATTGCAGGCAGCTGGCAGCTAAGTGCTACTTAACAGCACTTTAATCTGCTGCACCACCGAGGCTCTTTTCTCCCCCCACTATTTGTTAGTTAATCATATGAGGCAATTTCATCTCCTTTGGTTATTGAGGTACTGAGTTTGCATTAGAAAAAATATAAATCATCCTAAACTTTGCATAAAATAGCCACCTTTGCAAAAAAGGGGGGAGGGGAAAAGCTGAGATTATTAAACCATAGGTTGTTACCCTAATGCAGGCTTATAACCTGGACAGATTTAATTAATGCTTAATGCTCAGTTATACATTAAAGGTCAACAGCTGGAGTTCTGTGAACCAAAACCAGTTCTTAGTTGCCACAACAGAAAATATGAAAAAACTGAGAAGATGGAGGAAAAGAGATGCAGAGTTGTCTCACTCTTTTTCCTTTTTGTGGGTTAATACTGGTGCAATCTGAATAGGTTGAAAGATAGCAGCCTTCTTAAAGTGTGCTATTACCACAACTGAAAAATGAATGATGAGCATAATATTGCCAGGTTACTTTGCAAAAATACAAGTTTATTTGGGAGATAATCCTTGTTTTACTCTGAACAAATTTATGCTCACGATTCTGTTGAAGTTCTGACCATAATTCACATTTAGAAGTTTATTGAGGTGGTATATTCCAATCAAGGAGAATCATTGCAGGGTTGCTTGTTTTCACTTATTATTCTGTAGCTTGTATTCACTTATTATATTTCACTTATATTACTATCATATCTATCTCTTATTATCGCATCCTGTGCTTTCATTGAAAACAGATTTCAAACTATGCTGCCAGAACACACAGCAGAATTCAATTGAATGATGGTATTTAATTAGTTGTAATACTGGCCAAAGATACAAAATGGGGTGGTGATGGTTATAAGTGGATCTCTATAATTCAAAAGCAGATACCTTTCCTCCTAGGAAAGCAATAGGAGGCAATTGGCTGACTCTGTAAACTTACAAAGTCGGGGAGGGCTGCAAAACACTGCAAAGCCACATATAAGTCTGAGTGCTATTGCTACATAAAAATAAAGTAAACCAGTCAAATTATTAACATTAAAAATAAACAAAAAAGACTTATTACTTCATTAAAAAAAATCTAAAACCTGAAGTTTCCCAAAGATCATTTTCAAACATTTTTGACAATTTAAGCAAAACCAACAGCTCATTGGAAACATCAGAAAAGAATCTTCCTCAGCTTCTCATGAAGATGTTATGAACTCTGACTTTCTCCATGCAAAGTATATTTCACCCATGAAGCTCTAGCAGTTTAAATCATAGTTCAATAGGCAGGTGATTCAAACTTGGACAAATCTCACACTGCTACAATTGCTCAGCGTTCTTTGATTGTAATCTACTTTCCACTCACTCAAGATTCAGCTTCCTGTTGAGTGACACTTAGGTTTCAGATGGTAACTGCTTTGAGTAACTGAAAGATGGGATTATCTATACCTGAAATATAAGATTTTTGGGAATGAAGATGGGAAATAATTAGATTAATGCTGTCATTTTCTCCTTTTAAGAAGAGAAGAAGTTCATATTGAGAATGCTGGTGAAATGGAAACTATATGGAGGGTCTTTGGGAGGAAAATGCTTTCACACTATTGTTTTCATGCAACTAGTCTCTTGGGTCAACATGTATCCAGTAAAGAAAAAGTTCACCAGTAATCTATTCAGTGCCTACCCAACATGCCACCATCCTAAGAAAGAGAGTATGAATCCTCAGCAAAATTTTCATCTTCTATCTTCACATAAGTTTGATTTCTTCACAGAAATCAGGCCATTAATATTATAAACAGGAACCTTTGAAAAGGATTGGACTATACTACAAACCTTGGATACTACTTATAAGAGGCCTCAGCTCTTTTGCAGAAAAAAGAGGTTTTACAAAATTGGAGGAATAACATTCTTCGTTTTAATAAACGAGAACTTCAGCATACCAGACAAATGTGAAACTGTTTAAGGTTCTATTTCCTGCTATTCCTTTCCCCATGTCTTTGTTTACCATACCTACGCTTTCTAGCAGACACTGCCTGCTTTGATCATGCCTGACTCCCTTTATTGGAACTGGACACGGAGTCCAGCATGATTCACACATCTCCTCCTTCACCCCACTTGATTTCCTTTGATGCTCGGTAATTCATTGCTTTTGCTCAAATTGATTACTATTAAGCTTGGTGGTTTTTTTTGTTTTTTTTTACAGAGTATCTACATTTGTCCCTTGAGGGCTCTCTCAGGCAGAAGTTTCTATCCTTTTTTCATCATAACTCTATAATTTGGATCTTCAGTAGAAATAGCTGATGGGTGATTTTGGGCAGAAAATAAAATGAGCTATCAATGCTGGCTTAAACCAAAGGCCTATTTGATCCACAATTCTATTGCAGGAATATCTATGAAGAATGAACAAACAGGATGTGAATACACTAACATTCTCCTGTTTGCATTTTTGTTAAAGTGCACCCAGCCTTTGATCCTGAAGTTAATATATAGCCATTACGGCTGTTAGCTATTAAAATTCTTATCCTCCTTGCATCTGTTTAAGCTTCCTTTGAAATTCCTCAGGTGGTGACTGCAATATATTTTATGATGTAGAAATTCATAGTTTTCAGCACACATTATTTAGAACAGAGATCCTTTTTATTATCTCCCATAATTCAATTTCATTGGATGTATCTGGATTCTAATATTAAGACAGAAAAAAACCTTCTTCTATTTATTATTTTCATCTAAACTATATATGAGCTTTGCTGATTGCTTTTTTTCCCTGAATAGCATCTTTTTTAAAATAGAAGAACAGATAATTTTGGCTACCAGTTTTTGTATTTTTTCTGGCTCTACAATATCCTTTTCAAGCTTCATGAAACTTGGCCATTAGACTCCTTGGAGGAAAAAGAGGAGTCAGACAATCCCATCCTCCTAGCCCTCTCCATTTCAGCCAAGCCCAAGAACGGGACTGATGCCAGAGTCAATCACTCTAGTCTAGGATTCTCTATTCAAGACTGAGATGTAATTTCACAGCCTGTCTAAACACTATTGTCACCAGGCTGAATAAGCAAGGCATTATAAAAGTGCTTGTTTGCAAAGCAAGGCACCTGGGAATTATGGTTCAGTAAGAATATCCAGCATGCCTGCACGACCTTGTGGCCAGATCAGGTTGGATAAGCAGTGGCTGAATTAAGGTTTTTGATGCAATTAACCTGGACAGACTTGTGGCACATCACAGTTCATTAATTTATTATCATTATTGTATATATCTAGATTCCAGAATGATTCCTGGTTCATAATATATAATCACAAGTCTCATAAATAGGACCAGTTCCATAAGAGCAGGTTTTTTTTAAAAAAATATATTTATATGCCGCCCTTCTCTGAAGACTCAAGGCGGCTTACAGTACATTTATAGCAATTGCCTTCATCCTTTGTATAGACCTGCTTATTAAAGCGGTGTTTTACAAAGTCAGCTTATTGACTTACAAAGTCAATTTCTTGCCCCAAACAATCTGGGTCCTCAGTTTACCTACCTCGGAAGGATGAGTCAACCTTGAGCCTGGTGAGATTAGAACTCACACTAATTGCAAGCAGCCGGCATCTGAGAGCAAGCTCTCAGCTTGGGGAGCTACCAAGGTGCTATAACTGTTGGTTATAACTGTTTTATTTTTAATTCTTTATGTAATAAATATCAACACGGAATTAATGTTTGCAAAGTAGACACCTGATGAGTCAACCTTTTTATCTCTAACAACCAGACAATTCATTTCTTGCATAGATTCACCAACTTCATAAGAGAGTATCAGACAACCTTCATTCAGTTCTATTATGCCATCCCTGTTTTTTAGTTTCACTTCATAGACACCAATCAGACTGCGAATCTAAAAGAAATAAAGAGTTACATTATTTTAATTCTTTATTTCTTTTAGATTCTCAATTTCAATTTTCCATATGCCAAAATTACTATAGTGATCTCAACTATGCACAATCAATTGAGGCTTTCACATAATGTCCTACAAGACATCTTTGATAAGATACAACAGGTGTATATTACATTAGATTACCAATCACATCACCAAGGAGATGATACTTCTGAACTATGGCAGGGAGGGCTCTTGTGAAACATCATCCCCATCCTCTGAGGTAAGATTGGCCCTGACCTTACTGATTTTCTCAAAATCCTTTAAAACTTGGTTTTGTCAACAGGCTTGGGAATACCATGGAAATGGGAAGCCCATGAAATGGTTTATTACATGTAAGACCCTGAATGTTTTGTTAAAACCTCCATGGTTTTGCTTAATATTTTTTTTTGTAATTGTTAAGGGTTTTAAATGTTATTTTTAATATTTTTGATTAATTGTACACCACCCAGAGTCATATTCATGAAATGGGTGGCCACATAAATTTGATTTAAAAAATAATAAAATAAAAAGACAACTACAACTGAAGGGCTGGCAATAGCAACATATAGCAATTAGAGTGTATATCTATTCACTGGTTCAGGATTTAAATTAAAGGTTTATTCCCTTGTATTTCCAAGTTAATGGATATTTAGCTCTTTTTTCAATATTTTTTTTTTTTTTAGTAATAATTCTCACTAACCTGGGAATTGTAGGTGCTTGTTATATAGGTTTTATTCCCTGTCTTGATTAGACAAAGAAGCTTGAATATAGCATTTTTCTCCTCAGGTATCTTATTAGTAGTGGAAATAAATACCTTAGCTATTTATTAACAGCAATTAGATGTCAATAAAACATAATCTTTTGTGTATATGTGTGTATTATATTTTTTTGATGTATGTGACCAAACATATTTTTTTCTTTCAGCAAAACTGCCTAGCTCCACTCTATTTACAAATTACCAAATAACTCTATAGCCAATCCATTTGGGTTTCTTAAAGATATACCTCAGTTTTACATTTTGAAGTTACTTAGGGAATGTTAAAAAAATATTATTTTAGAAACTACAGTATTATTTGTTTGTTTATTTATATTTCAGTGAGATTTGTCCACTCCCCAAAACCTAATAATTCTCAGTAACTTATAGATCTTGTTATAACACAAAAGAAAATTTAATGTTATAATTAATTAAAACAGTAAAATCCAAGATCCCCTGCTCTAGGTACTAAAAATAACAAGCTAAAATTTCTTTGGCAAAGCACCATTGATTAAAATTAATTTTTAAAGATTTTCTGGAAAGCTATAAGAATAAATCAATATTATGGCTTAGGCTGGTCCTTGATCTGATTTCATAGGTTGTTTCTTTAGTCTCAAAATGGCCAATTCATCTGTGAAAAAAACTTCTCAGGAGAATCTTGGGAATAAGATTTTAAAGGAAAAACTTCTCAACTCATTAACTATTATTAACAAGTTAAGTGGCCAAGGAAGGGAGAAAAAAAATTGGAATATTTGTGGGGAAGCTATGGCTGGTAAAATAAAAATGCTCACATTAAGCTAAACCATTTTCCTGAAGTTCAGAAAACAAAAAAAATTCTAAGAAATTGTAAAGGCTTAATACAGGATATAAGAAATCATTCAAAGATGAAAGACTATTTCCTATGGCATGACAGCTTTAGTTGAGCTTTTTCAAGCATTAAAACTAAATGAATTAAAATAATAAAAATACAGCTGTTCTCTAGAAAACTACTAAAAATAAA
Organism: Mimophis mahfalensis; assembly: GCA_032468015.1. NCBI lineage: Eukaryota > Metazoa > Chordata > Lepidosauria > Squamata > Mimophis > Mimophis mahfalensis. The sequence goes on along the minus strand of JANHFR010000383.1, from coordinate 153,432 downwards.
GACATAAAGCACTACATCTAATGCACAACAATGTTTATATCAAAAACTCATGCAGATTACTTTCAACTACATTGCCATCAGTTCTGAAACTGCATTTACAGAGACAGCTGTGCACACACATAAATACATAAGTAAATAAGGGAGAAATGTACAGATATCGTATCTTCCTTTCAAAACTTCAGAGGTAATTGCTGAGATACTTGTTCCAAATTGTCAGTTGGAGAAAAATCAGTCTAAACTGTTAATAAATCAATGTACACTTCAGTTCTCATAACAAGTACACCCACAGGAGTGAATGAACCTGATGATCAAGAATATAGATATTGACAGTGTTACAGCTATGCAAAGACAGCTTTGCCTCCTCTTCTTAGTCCTTCAGGAGGTGAGGAAACATGAGAAGGAACAACTTCATCCAATCTGTCTCAAGGCTACTAGATCTGAAGTGACAGTGATGAAAATTCTTGAACCCACCAATCCCCAGACTCTAACATCAAGCAGGTTTTCTTTCTTACCTTCAAAGCGCCCAGCAAACAGGTAAATCCAAGTTATAGCAGGAACGAAGAGCAGAGTCAGAGAGGCAGCCAGGAATTTCCGTCGCCCTCTGCAAATTCCCAGCATTCTCTCTGAAGTGAAGCTTCCCAATCTGGTCCTGTTCCTATGTTGGAAGCATGGAGTCCATAGTCTCCCACATATTATCTGAAAGCAAGAGTAATGTAATGTAATCTGTGTGGCTTAGCTCTTTCTCACTTCAAAAAACAAAACCAAACCAAACAACAGACTTTTTCATAGCCCCTAGAAAACTAAGATTAAAAAACAGCCATGTATGCTGCAAAACCCAGTACAAAGTCAGTGCGCTGTAAAATGTAGGAAACTGTAAATGTGTGCCTTACATGTATGATGAGAGCATAAACCAATAGTGTATGATACTAGCTCACATATGTTTTATTTAAAAGAACAATAAAGAAACAGAAACTATAGCGAACAGTAATGGGAATAATACTTTCCCACAAAAGCCATTTTGCCACTTTCCAGTATATAAGTAACCTTGTGAATATCTGTAAATGAAAGTAAGAGTTGGCAAACATATGGGACATGTAGTTAGAAAGTACCTTTGCTGTATTCTTGTTAAGATCATTCTTGTGTGTCACATAGCAATAAAGTCTAATTGCTACAAGATGGCTTTGAAATTGGATATTGCATCAGTATGACTTCATTCTTAGCATTATTTCCTACCATCACTAGCTTGAAAATTAAAGAAGCTTGGATTAAAAGAAATTTGGCATAAAACCTTCTTGGCTTAATTTCTATGTTTTAAATTCCTAACTTTAACCATTCCTCTTGTTTTCTAAAAATGGCAGTCAAAATAATATATAAAAGCAAAACAGAGTTTCTGTTATTGTTAATTTCACACTCAGTTGTATTCATTGAAAAAATAAAGCAACCTGTTGAAGGAAATATGAGTTTAAAAACAGATTAGTTTCATTATTGAAATTAGACACCATGGATTTGGGGTCAAATCACCGAAGTGGAATAATTTCAAGAATGGTATCAAGAACACTAAGAAAAAAACCTGAAAAATCAGCACGGAAGATATTGTCCACTGGCTATTTAGAAGTTATCTCCCATGACTGAAGTTAGATCACTACCCTTGTCTAATATTTAATGAGCTTGAAAAAAGGAAATCCCCTTTATGGATCGCTGCCTTGCCGCGGCGAAGGGGCTTGCGTAGCGCAGTGAAGTTATGAGCTATGCTGTGCAGGGCCACCCAAGATGGACAGGTCATAGCAGAGCGTTCTGACAAAATGTGATCC
>JANHFR010000383.1:122748-142624 GCA_032468015.1 Mimophis mahfalensis | reverse complement strand
AAATTCGTGGGGATTTTGGTGTTTTGGGGCCTCTGGGGGGCACCTGCATGCACGGGAGGGGTGGAGGGGAATCCCCTCTGGCCTCCCACATGCCTGCTGTCACTTCCCCAAGCCAAAAAACACCGAAAAAACGTGAAAAATAAAGTTCAATTCGTGGTTTTTTGGCGTTTTGGGACCTCTAGGGGGTGCACGCACATGCGGGAGGGGTGGAGGGGAATCCACCCACGTGCCTGCTGTCACTTCCCAAGCCCCCAAACACCGAAAAAAAATTCAAAAATTTCACAGGTTTTTTGCATTTTGGGGGTTGGGAGAGTGTGCGCATGCACATGCACGTGGCTCTCCCAAGTCCAAACAGGAAGTGGCATGTGGGTGGCCACGCCCACTCCTCCCCCTTCCTTTTTGGCACTCGGTGCCAAAAAGGTTCGCCATCACTGTCCTAGGGTTAGGACATATACTTTGAACCAGGGCATAAATATGGCTGAACAAGTAATGCACTGTATTATAATTCTAGTATAAACAGTCTTGCAATTTACCATGTATTTAGTCCTTTCCTTATATAGAAAGGTAGCAAAATATTATCACTTTTTCTAAAACATTTGTGTATTGTTTGCCCAATTGAACAGGGTTAAAATAGCTTATTTCAATGTCATATCATGCTTTTGACAGATCACTCATTTCAAAAGGTATTTTTGCGATATGCTATGAACACTCTGGTGTTTAGGCAAGGAGTAAGATCTAGCTTAATGATTTTTTGGATCCTGACCTTAACTTGTCAAGTTAGTGATTTGTTTACCGTCCTTGCATGTGTCTGAAGAATCAAGCAGAGCTTGATGAATTTCATTACTGCCCCTTCACCTTCATGCACAAAGACCTTGTGCACTGAAGACTAAGTATTCAATGTAAGCCTCCAAGTTATCACATTAATTTAATGATAAAGCATTTTACTAGCAACTAATAAAGCAAGCAGTATATTCATTCTAGAAATGAATGAATTCATTCTAGAAATGAATATACTGCAATTAGTAATTTAGTTGAATGAACCTTTAATATTTTAAACTGGCATAACAGGTCTTAAATAATTTGTGTGTTAATTATATGCATGTAAAAGATTTATATATGAGTATATGTTAGAGATATTAAACCTTTAAAGCATCTTCTGATGCATATGGAGATTAAATGCATTTTATCCTTATACAGTTGTCTGTATCTTCAATGTAATTGTTTTTTTCTCAATATATTATGATAAAGAGATGTTCTACAATACTGTTTTGTAGCAACAGTTATTCCATTATTGCACAACAGTACACCCAGTTGCATACTTATTAGCATTTCTAAGTTGGATGTTCAATCAGATTTCTCATATAATCAGATTTTAACACTGTCAACTACAGCAAACTTCAGAATAATCTAGAATCACACAAGATATATTATGTGGACTCCAATCTCCAATCTGCTACACATCATAATGCCAATGTCAGTTTACTGGAGCATTTTTGAGAAATAATCTTCTCAATATCCTCACTACTGAAATCCTTGAGTTTGGAGATGCTTCAGGATTTCTCTACAGCATGATTTTGTCAATTGCCGAAGATGCACCCCTTACAGAAATTATTTAATATTGATGCCTTTTATTTTGAGTTATTGTTGGTCTTCTATGGTCATCTTGATTTCACAGTTCTTGCTCCAAGAGCAAGAAGGCCTTTCCATAACGCCATCTGTGGCCTGATCCCTAGATCAGGAGACCCTTCAAATAATCATTCATGCCTTAATCACTTTATAGTCAGATTGCTTCAATGCACTCTGTTTGGAGCTGCCCTTGAAAACCCATTTGGAAACCACAGCTAGTCCATAAAGCAGTGATATAGGCAGTGATCAGCATCCTTCAGTATGCCATGTGTCACCTCTGCTCCAGGACCTGCAATGGTTGCAAGTGAGGTTCTGAGTGCACTTCATAGTGCTGGCTGTTATAAAGCCCTTTGTGGCACAGAGCTAGGCTGTTTTAGGGACCATTCATCTTCCATGGTTTTTGCTGCATAGTAAGAGTGGGCAGAGTGGTACAGTTCCAGATTTTATCTATTGGGCATAGAGATCCAGGAAGTGTGATTTTTCTACTGTGGTGCCTGTTCCTGGAGTAAACATCACTCTCAAAATCCATGTGGCTGGATGATATGTTGTTCCAAAAGTCCTTTAAATCCTGGCTATTTCTCCAAACCCTAGAAGAGAGTGGTTACTGAGCTCTTTTGGGTATATGTGGTGTAGCATATAAGACTTGCTTGCAATGCTTTGTAGGGCTGTTCTAAAGTTTAATATTCTTTCTGGGGCTTTTTAAGACAAAATATTATGAGATTTTATTAAAAAATTGATCTATTGTTCAAGGATGAATACCATTCACAATTGGGTTTTCCATCTCTCATCTGCTTATATTACTGTTAATAAGCATGATCATATATTACAACTAGGAACTATGATTATAACATTTCAACTAGATTTATTTTCTAGCAAATAGTTTATGTGCAACCATTTATTTTCTTAAAAATAATTTACCTCTGGCTAAACATTTGAAAAACTAGAAAAGGCAACTTCAAACAAAGGGTTCCGCCATATGATCTTTAGAATCTTCTAATTGGAATGGAGACCACAAACAAACCCTTCCGCTATTTCAGAGTTTTCCAGTTATTTATTTCTGAAAGCCTAGCTTTCCCCAAAATACCCTAAGGTCAAATTTCCACCAAGGCAAGCTTTATGCAGCCTGAGGTGGAAAGCAATAAATCAGAATCCAACTTTTTTGGAGCACTTAGCCTGTAAGCTCCCACTTATTTTCAGGGATTCTGAAACCACTGGTGTTCCATCTATTATCAGGCTGTCCTATTGGTTTTGGCTTCTCTTCTGTTTATCTTTTAAGTGATAAGCTATAATTTATTTTGCTGCCAGAAAAAAGGAAGCAAATTCTGTCAGGATGTAATTTTAGATTGTCTTTAGCACACAAGTGGACTACTTTCTGTGTCTCTGTTAAATCCAAAGGAGAGATGTGACAGTCATATTTTTGGAGTCTGTTCCAATATTAGATGGTCTTGTCATACCTAGGCTTGTCTCTGTCCCTTATCTAGAATTGGACATCCAAATGTACAGCTGTAATAATAATAATAATAATAATAATAATAATAATAATAATAATGCCTAGCCGCTACTGCCTTGTACTGTAGACTTAGTATTATTAACCCTGCACAGCAAACACATAGGAAAATACTATAGTTTCAGCTGTATGTCAAAGTAAATCCCTTTGGATGATTTTCATACTGTACTCATGACTACCAAGAGAAATTGCTAGATAATATGCAGAACAGTATAACCACAGTGCTCTCTCTTTCCCCAAAGTAATTCATAGGTTGAATTGTATATTTTGTATCAGATAGATTAAGGAAAAATGAGCATGTTATAAAGTGGTGCTTATGAAAATCACTAATCAACAAACATCCCATAATGGTAACAAATTTAATGCAGACATTTCCTCTGCAAATAAAACTAGGCATGATGAAAAGTTTTGAATGATGCAGTGACAACAGAGGATATGTTATAATTTCTCCTTAAACAATGATTGAAAATAAACCTAAGGATTTACATGCCAGGAAGAAGCAATTTCAGATGTATCTTTATTTTACCTTAATATAAAGCATATTGTATAGCTAGTTTGCCAGCAATGGATAGTATTTGCTATATCGATGTACTTTTTTTTAAATACAGGAAAATAATTCCTAGTTGACTTCACAACAGAAGCTTCACATGTAGTCACCTAAATGGAGCCTGAGTAAGTTCTTTACATACAGCATCTACAAGTCACACTATTAGCTGAAAAATACCATCAACTGAACTAAACACCATGGACAGTTCTTTGTGCAAACCAAGCTAGCTAGATGACTTCTTGAACACTTTGGCTCAGAGCAAGGCAGAGAGACTGAAGAAGGGAATATTGAAGAGTAAGGAAGATGACCCTGACAGAGGTACATAGGTGTGTGAAACATGGCTCAAATTCACAATACATAGATTGGTGTTCATAAGCACTTCCTTAATTCACAAAAGTAAGAAAAGGGAGGAAATCAAGCACAATCAGACTTGCAGGGTTCTGTTGTGATAGCCAATCTCAATTAAAGGAATTTTAGCTTTTCTGTGGAGTTGATTTCTTAGTCTAGATTACCTAGAAGGGCTACCATTGATTCAAGATAGTAAAAGAACTGGAGTGGGTGACATGCTTGCAGATTTCAGATCAGCTGATTTTGGAAGCAGAATGAAAGTTTGTTAATGGATCTCTCTAACAAACTGCAGTCATCATTAGTTACTTCCAATATTCTTGTCAGCTCTACAGAAACTAAGATTGTACACAGATTTCTAGAAGATCCATTGCAAAATAAAAATTCCACAGGTAGTTCTTTTGATGCAAGTGAATATAATTTGAATATTACCATTTCGTACTCCATTTACTATTTTAAAACACCAATAAATTTATGACATTTATGACAGCTGGCATGGATTTTGAAAGGAAGACTTGATCGGATTAGAAGAGATTGGAAAATTGGGGTTATGGGATGGGAAACCACATGTGTATGTGCAGGAAGTCATGAGGAGTTGACAGAAGTAGCATATAGAATGTTAGTATGAAAAATGATATTTTGATTTCTGCAAAGCTCATTCTCTGAAGGACCCAGCAAGGTGTATACAGCCTTATTCTTGCTTTCACACAAATGAAGCTACTGGTAGTGTTAAAAAAAATCCTCAGGGTCTGGAAGCAGAGACTCTTTTCTAACAGCACAGTAGCTGATAGAAAAAGAATAAAAATGCTGTTATTTGGAAAAGTGTATCAGCAAACTTAGTCCCTTGGAGAAGTGGACAAAAAATTTTTTCCTTTTGCTATTAAAAAAATGAAATGAAACTGATTATGAGAAGCAGTGAAATCAGACTGCCATCTGGCTAGTCAGAATGTAGATAGCATCGTTATGCAGATAATGAAGATTAAAATAGCATTCATTCCTCAAGACAAGCTCAGGGAGATCCACCTACAGCTGCTGCTTAATTCCTTCAAAGGGATACTAGCAAGGAGTGGAGAAAGAGCTGTTCTCTTCAACAGAGCCCATTGAACAAGTGAGCCATCTCTGAGATAAAAGGTATAGAAAAAGAAAGTGAGTACGACTTCACAAGGTGAGAGTCCTTAGCTGTTGAATGGAAGAGGTTCACAGGCACATAAAAATAGCAAAAAAGAAGGAAAAGAATAAAGTGGATTCAGCTTTTCAAGGTCAGGAACACCCATGGTTAAAACATACTGAAAGGAAGACTGGAGGATGGATTATAAAAGTACTACTACCAAACAATAAAATGGGTCTTCATACAAGTAATGTTCAACAAATTTCCTGGAATTAAATACAGAAGATTTGGGGTGGGGATTACTCATTTTGTAATACTGTGCTTTGGGCTGGTGGGGAGGCCTTATGAATGCCCCCCCAAAAAAAGGGGGGGGCAAAGAAAGATAATTTCCAACCAAATAATATCAAGGCACAAGTACCCAGCAATCTACTTTGTGTCTCTCTCAAAACCAGAAACACCTACCCCTAAAACATGTGAAAAAATACTTAGCAAAATTGCTAAAACAAACAACAAACCAGTCTACTCACAAAAATACTTTTAATCGGTTTTAACTAATCCTTACTTGTGTGGACTTCTTTCACTTTTATTCATCACATAAATATTTAAGTTATACCCTTGTTGTTTCTTCTTAGCTATGACTCTTCCTTGCCCTCTGTGCAAGAGACAGGAGTTGAATAAGATACTAATACTTCCTTATAGTATTAGATTCTGGTTCTTCTGACAGTCAAAATTCCAATGCTGATGTTTCTGAGAAATGGAAGACCACATACTATCCATACAAATAAAAGTATTTGTGACTAGTAATTAGTATTACAAACACTTTATGTACCTACTGTACATAATCCATGGATTCAATCGAATGTGTTTTTTAATCCTAAAACCAAAATTTTTGCAGATCTGGTTATTTTAAGGCAATTAGTCTTGCTAGGAAACTGGATTCTAACCTCTTCTCAGATTCTATTCTGCTGCAGAGCCATCCTTTTAAAGCACCTGGAAATGATCATTTCTTGCACTTATTTTGGAGATATGATTCATTATATCCTTTCTGCGCCTTACACAGAACTTTGACAATGATTTCTGATTATATATGAACTAGAGCTTGTTGTTCAAAACAATGATAACTCTGAACTAAGCATTCTGTGTGAACTAATTCTTTGTAAACAAGTTTTTGCTGTTTTTCTTAGCATTTGTGTTGTCTGCTTGCTTTGTGCTACACTTGCCTGCTTCTTAAAGTGAAGTTTATCAAAGGCATGATGTGAAGTTTTGGTTTTCAGCTGGCTTATTACAGAGCCTGGCAGTTATTTGTATTATATGTTTGTTAGACAATAAGCCAACTAAATGCAGAATTTATGAACTTAAACTAGTATCTACCACTGACCCCACATAAGTCAATGTTTCTATCACTAATGTATTGATCATGGTAGGTTTTGAGTTTTTAAAAATTCAGCATAGAGATTTAAAATGCAACATGCAACATAAACAACATTTTTCATGTTGCATTTAACAAGAGATTCATTTCCTCTTACTTTTTTCTAATCTTTATGGATAAATTTTATACAGAAGATTTACCTCAACATTATTCTGATGAATTATTCCTATGACCAGGGTAGTTACTATATATCTGTAAGGGATAATACATCTTGAGTAACTCCTCCAGCAGTTTTTATATTCCTGAAATAATTAAATGACATTTTCCATTTCACAATGATGTTCAAAAGTGAATTTTAGAATGCAAAGAAATCCTTCTCTTGCTGAAAATACACCACTTGCACATAATTTTAATTCTACTTTGAATATTTGATATTCTAAAGCAAACATGAAAAATAAAAATCAGAACCCCTCCCCGCTTCACAGATTTTATGAAACATAACTAGGTACTTTTCTTAGAAAACAGAAACACAATTATAAATGTCTGTGACAACATAGCTTTCCATCATTATTGCTATTTCTCTGCAGAATGTTGCATCAACTGAAATTTATCTTTCCTAAATACAATTCCTTTCTTGTAGCAAGTCTATATTCATCAATAGGCTTGAATTAATATGTTTGACACATTGTTCGTACTTTTGCAGAGCACAATTTTCCCCATTGGTAGCACATACTCTGTATCTCTTAAATGCTTTAATTTTAAAATGAATATATTAATCAACACATGTTTAGTGTTTATTTGAAACTTGGAGATATGGCTCTTACTATTCCATTCTATAAACTAGCTCGGGGTTTTTTGCCAAAATTCTCCTATCTGGAAACAGAGGACACTGAAATGCAGATTCATTCCTTTCACACATCTAGCAGACAGCATGAGATGGGATAAAGATTACATCAGTAACTAAGATTATTTTTTTAAGATAATACTGTGAGTTTCATAACTGAGAAATTCATATATTTAAAAATGGAATGACTGATTTTGTGTCATGTTCCTAGCAATTATACAGATATTCTCCATGATGATCTATACCTCTGACTGGCCATGCCCACTAAGCATAGCCATGCTCACTAAGCCACACCCACAGAACCGGTAGTAAAAAAAATTTGAATCCCACCACTGCACGTAGACTTATATACTGCTCCTCCTTAGTGCTTTACAAGACTCTCTGAGAGTTTTTAAAAGTCAGCATATTGCCCCAACAATATGGGTCCTCACTTTACTGACTTCAGAAGAATGGAAAGCTGAATCAACCTCAAATCCATTAGGCTCAAACTCCAGACTATGGGCAGAGTTAGTCTACAGTACTTCATTCTAACCACTGTGCCAGCAGGGCTCCTAATCTCTATATTCCATGCAAAATGTAAAGACAGATTTTATGAATTTATCACATGTGTGAGCTTTAAAAATGGGGGACTACTGTGATTCTAGGAGAAGATATCCAGTGCCAGTACTAGACAGGCAACACAGCTGATCAGTATTAGGTTATCCTGATATTTGAATGCAACCAAAACACACCAGCAAATTTTTTACAACTAAAAAAACAGGAACACTGAGCACTGTAACCACTTCAGATCTTTAATGCTGTTCCCAAGGGGAAAAGTTTAAGCTATCAGATTGAACTGGTATTGCAGGAAATTTGGCCTTCAATTTAAGGGTTCCCATCTCAATAAAGACACAGATTTTTTTTTTGTCACAAACATAAGAGAATATTGTGAGAATGATAGGCGCTTACATTAACCACACAATACTCTCTTATGAGACTAGAAAGTTTTCATCATTTGTTCATAGTTGCTAGAAATTCAGAGAAGAGAGGCAAAAGCCAGAATTTCAATTGGCTCAAAAGCATTAGTTAAAGATTTGACATAAGGCCCCTTATTCATTTGTTTCTGTTGAGTGAGAAGGCTTGATTTGTGCACATGTTCTCTGGAATTTCTCATACATTTAAATATGAGTTGCTGCGCTACCCTTATATCTTATTTGTGTGACAGATGTTCCTTTATTCTCATTCTTTAGCTATGGACTACTTTCATTTCTTTTTGACATTGTTAATGTAGCAGGAACCTAAATCCTGTCATTATATTAAAGAGGGTTTTTTTATAAAATATAAAATAAGTATGTGACAAAAACATTACACATAAAATGGGATATAAGAATTAGTGAACTGATGTTTCCCATTAGAACCATCCCACTAAATCAAGATCTGTTTAAAGTTTACTGTAGTCTAAAAAATTCAAATATTACTACACGGGGAAAATGTTTTCTTGCCTTTTCTATTACAGGCCTGCCCTATGAAACTGGAGCACCCTTCCCCCCTCCTGATTTCAATAGTTCCTACTCACTCTCCTTTAAGAGACCTTCTGATCGGGCTCTTGCATCATCCTTGGGCTTGGGTGAATAGAGGAGCTAGTTGTGTGTTGTTCCCTACAACTTAACTATTGGGATGTCCCCAAGAGCCTCGGTGGTGCAGCGGGATAAGTGCTTGCACTTAGCTGCTGGCTGCCTGCAATTAGTGCAAGTTCTAATCTCACCAGGTTCAAGGTTGACTCAGCCTTCCATCCTTCTGAGGTAGGTAAACTGAGGACCTAGATTGTTGGGGGCAATAAGTTGACCCTGTAAGTCAACAGGCTAACATTGTAAAATACCGCTTGGGGGGGACTAAAAGCCGTAATACGCAGGTCTATACAAAGAATGAAGGCAATTGCTAGTGTATTGTAAGCCACCCTGAGTCTCCGGAGAAGGGCGGCATATAAATGGAAATTAATAATAATAATAATAATAATAATAATAATAATAATAATAATATTATTATTATTATTATTATTACTATTTCATACTTCGTTTTCATTTCTATTTGCCACCCAGAATTAACTTACAAGGATGATAAAGTTGTTCATAGTTTCATTAGAACTGATATACATTGGAGACATGAGTATTGAATTATTGCCATTGGCCCAGGTAACTACCCCGTCCTATTTAAATACCCCATCCCATTTAACATATATTTACATTGACATATACTAAATACAGAACTATTAGGGAAAATGTTAAAGGAAAGAGAAATATTAGTTAGATAGGACATTCTTTTACTCTTCTAGTCCCATTTTCTGTGTGGTTCTGAAAGCAGAGTCTCATTGATCATCCCTACCCATCCACCATTCCCGCCCCCCCAAAAACCCCCAAATTTGTCTAGATGTTAAAGGACAGCAGATGACATGAGATATACAAATACAGCAATGCTGCTTAGAACAGGTTAAATTGTTTGCTTTTTTAAAAAAGGAAAACAGACCTTCCCGCTCCTCCAGATGTCCTGGCATTTTTGAAGTGGTGGTAAAAAGTAAGAAAAAACACAGAGATTCCTGATTGCTACTACATTTTCTTTAATGGGGGAAGAAGAGACTTCATTAAATTCTTCTGTAGTTGTCATATCTATTGGCTCTCATTACTGCCACATGGCCTTTTAAGACTATTAATCTAACTACACCACTCAACATGTTCCTTTGTTGCTTAAAATGCAGAACAGAAAACATGTGCGCTCAAATACAGTTAAAAGAAAACATACAAAATATGACTATTTTGGAAATGAGATTCCTGCATGGTAGAAAAAGTAGCCCAGCTGCAAACATTCATTCCAGACATGTATGAATTACCATTCCTCCTGGAGGTTATAGTTCCACTTAAAAGCTTAATGTCTTTAAAGTTTCTCATATATAACAACAATCAGAGTCAGCCATGATGTTTTATCCAAGTAAATGTCAATGAATACATTTAATTTGAACCACATATTTTTAATTATCCAGATCACTCTCTTAAAGCATGTGTTCCAGAGATTTATGGACAGAACACCAATTCCTACTGGTACATATTCTGGTTAAGTTCATGTAATGAAGCCTTATGACCTGGAAAGCATCCTTGACTATAGATGAGGCTTCTTGTTAGTAATCACATGAGGCAATCAACATTACTCCAAGAACTGTAATAACATCCCAAAGGAAAATATATTTTGCATTACAAAATATGGGGCCAGTACCTAGTAACTGAATGAAGATGCCTATAGAGAAAAGGTGAAGGCTCTGGTGGACTGGTACAATAAAAGTAACTTGGTTCTAAATGTTGATAAAACAAAGGAGATCATTTTAGATTTTAGAAAGAGCTGGCATAGTCATACTCCACTCAGTATCAAGGATGCAGCTGTAGAGGTGGTCAAAAGTATTAAGTACCTGAGGGAGCAGATAACTAACAATATGAATTGGTCTCTCCACACGTCATCCTTAGTGCAAACCAGCATCTGCATTTCCTGCATCGGATGAGGAGAGCACATCTTTCTCCTCCTGTCTTGGCCACTTTTTAAAGACACACAGCTGAAAGTGTTTTAACAAACTGCATCACTGTTTGGTTTGGTGGCACCAATGCCTCAGATAGAAAGTCCATACAGAGAATGGTAAGGACAGCCAAGATGATCGGAAACTCACTTCCTGTTATTCAGGATACCGCTTTTAAGTGCTATGTGCTTACAGCTTAAAGCACTGTTAGAGACCCTGCACACCCACTTCTAAGTCTAAGTTCTAACTACAGAAAACTTACTTTGAACGTTGGCATTCTGAGCAAGTCTTTTTTTAAACAAAAAACCCAAAACTGACCGCTACAGGAGAATAATATAATTGTTCTTGATATATAATTTATATATTTGATACATTATGTATTATTGTTATGGTGAATAAACATTTAACATTGCTATAATAAATTATACTACATTAACATTTCAACTTTCAACCTCGATAATGGCTGTTCCCTGAGAAGGGAAGATTCCCTGTGTACAAACCAACTTGCAATTCACAAGAAATGTAACTTCCAGATGCCAGTACAGTGGAACCTCGGATTGCGAATGCTTCGGTTCGCAACCAATTCAGGTTCCTAACAAAAAAGCCAGCCAAGTTCTGACTCAGTTCCCGACTCAGAACTCTGCTTGTGATCAAAAACAGCAGGGAAAGCTTCCTTTCTGTGCTGTTTTTGCTTCTGCGCATGCGCAGAATTGCCTGCACAAGTGCGGTGAGTGTTGCTTCAGGTTGCGACCAATTCAGCTCGCGACCGCAATCCCAGAATGGATTGTGGTCGTGAGCCAAGGTTCGACTGTACCCACAAATGTAAATGATCGTATAAATTCTAACTTAGAAACCAGGTAGATATTAAAAAACAACAGCAGAAGAAATGAAGAAACTAAACCAGAGTAATTCCAAAACAAAATGTTATCACCCATCTCATTTCTCCCAAAAGAAAAGAAATGACTGAAAATTATAGGGGGGGTGCTCCTTATAAAAGATCTTTTAAGTATAACAGGACATCACTTGAATAGTCAGTTAATTCCAAATCAACATTCATCTCACAAGCTCAAAACTGTTCACTGAATTTTGGCTTCAAAAGAAAAGATTGATGGTGCATTGTTTCCCTGTTTTCTATTTTTAGTGTAGCTGATCTAAAAATAAGAATGATCAGCACCAACAGTGGCTTTTAAAGCATTAAAAAGGGGAAATATCTATTATTATGGTGAAATGTTTTGGATTGAGTTAGTGAAAGAAATTTTGGAGCATGCAGGAGTAAAAAAAAAACACACCATAATAACACTACTCTGAAACTGTTTAAAGCAGCCACCTCTCTTCCAGGAAACTGCAGAGGACAGTCCTGTCCATCAGCTTCAAACTGCTTCTGAGCAATTATTTTAAGTTTTATATTTTCTGGTTATGTTCGGGTTAGATAGATTTATAAATCCTATCACAATTCATACATCAGGAATCCACCGGCTTTTTAAAGGCCAGGCTATATTCACTTATTTAATTTTATGTAGTATTTCCAAACCATGTTAATTTCTGAATGATCTCCTAATCTCAGATTATCTGAACTACTGAATTAAATGTACTACAAGATGGGGGGGATGTGATTTTCCCTGTAATTAGACATAATTATAATATACTGTAAATGGAGATACAGCTTATATAATGAGTTAGTGTCCTTGCAAAGGTTAGCATTACTGCTGAAAAATTAAAATGGGCAATTGTGTTTTATGTTCTCATTTTTTAAATTAAATGGTTGAATCATCGATGTTATTAGGCAATGAATCTGAAGTGTGAAAAAGTATTAAAAGGCATAGCTCAGCTCAACATATTTGTTTATAGATAATAAAGCTGTGGTCTATTAGAAATGGGTTAGAAAAGACACTTGATGAGTTTGCAGGAACATAAGTGTAGCTTCTGTATATAATTTTGTATCATATCTGTGTATTTTCCAAGAAAAAGAATGCTTTAGAGAGTTACAGACAGGTGCTACATTCATGTTCTCTGGGACTCAGAAGTAGTTTTTCCCATTTATTTCATAGCACTGAGAAGCCCTTAGCAAAAATTAATAGACAGTATTAAAAAGAGGCACAACTATATAAATTAGAAGTGTTCATGCAGATACGTTTTCCCATAAAAAGTAGATAACAGTGGCATTCACAACAAATTACAATGCTACAGTGATATGTCTAGGGATGTCATCACAAAAATGAAGTCTTTATATGCTTAAATCCCACTGTCTTGATGCAAAAACATATTTCATCCTTTGATAACCTTAGATTCCCTCTTCCAGCAGAGGCCCATTGCAAGCAAGCTCCTTCTTGACATGCAAATTTGTTGACATAGGTTGTTGTTACACCTTTTCAACATTGTGCTAATAATGAAGCTATAAAATTGATCTTAAGAGTCCTAGGAAAGTAAGACTATATCCATTTCAAAGATTTATTTTGTAAAGAGGCAATGCTTAAGCATATACTGTTTTGAGTGATATATGATGAAATATAGAAATACTTTCAGTAACCCATTTAAAGATAAATGCAATACTTTACCACTAGTGCATTGTTCAATGTGCTGGTTGAGTAGGGTATACATTTAATGTGCAAACATACAGTATCTGAATATTTTTTTGGATTTCAGCAATAGTTATAAACTATTCCCAGATCATTACTTAGAACGGTTGACAATAACATTAGGAGCAAATGGAAAGGAAATAGAATATATCATGTAAATATGATATATATTTTGTATTATATTTACAAATATGTATATATTTTGATTGAAAACGTTGACAATGCTATGGGCAAAAATGTGATCAAATGCTTTCAAAATGCTTTCAGAGAAACATGTAAATGTGATGAAAGATGTAATTATGAACTGAACACAAAACAAGATAATAATGATACAAGTGCAACCAATACCTGCATTTATAACCTTTGTGGCCTCCTTCAGTCATATGACTGCTATTGCAGCTGGTATATATTGTCCTGTATCTGACCTGGGGTTTTTTTCCGCCTTGCAGTGTGGGAAGATTGGCAATGAAGGGATTACAAGAGAGTAAGA
Source organism: Mimophis mahfalensis (assembly GCA_032468015.1). NCBI lineage: Eukaryota > Metazoa > Chordata > Lepidosauria > Squamata > Mimophis > Mimophis mahfalensis. Next base: position 128,677 of record JANHFR010000383.1, on the reverse strand, counting down.
AGGCACACAATGGGAAACATACATCAAAAGGCAAGTGGCGGCATCAGCAGCAGCCACGAGCACACTATGCAAACAGCTCAGAGTATTTCCCCATTGTGTCTCTACTTCCTCTCTTGTTTCTTTTCTAACTGAGCCAAACATTTCAGAAATGCCAAAGAGGGATTCTAGAATGTTTGCATGTTCTGTCATGGAGTAATCCTTCTTCCCCTTGAAAAGAAAAAAGAACAGCTGGGTCTCTTAGAGAGGAGGTCCTTGCAAAATATCACATATCAAATAAGCCATAACAAGAATATCATTTGATATTTACTGTGTAGCATTCTGCCAATTTAATTTTAACTTGCTTAGCATTGAAGTTCACTTTTAAATAAAGGTGCAACCTACATGGAAACAAATTCATAAGTACAGCACATGAACTGTATATAGATACAGGATAGGGGGAGGGTGTCTGTCTTTACAGAACTTTTTCTGTGACACAGAAATAAGTTCCATAAAAATAGAGCCCCCCACCCCCATCCTGTATCTATACACACATCATGTCCTGTACTTATAAAACAAATAGACTGCCAATTGGAGCCCTAGGCACATGCTTGCTATTTCGCTGTTGTACTGCAACTGGTACAACAGATTCATGCCGGGCAGGGCAATCCCCTTTCTTAGTTTTGGAACAATACTCCTATGAGGTTGCTTTCAGTTGTGCCTCTCAATTTGCTTGGAAAAGGCTGCACATCTGGCAAATTTTTAAGTCATGCACCTGCATTCAAAAACCTGTATACAGGTTCTGAGGTTATTTTTAACATTTGTACCAGTACCTCTAGGGATGCAGTGGCTCAGTGGCTAAGACGCTGAGCTTGTCGATCAGAAAGGTCGGCAGTTTGGTGGTTCAAATCCTGAGTGCTGCTCCTGTTACTTGTCCCAGCTTCTGCCAACCTGGCAGTTCGAAAGCATGTAAAAAGGCAGTAGAAAAATAGGGACCACCTTTGGTGGGAAGGTAACAGCATTCCGTGCGCCTTCGGCGTTTAGTCATGCCGGCCACATGACTATGGAGATGTCTTCGGACAGCGCTGGCTCTTCAGCTTGGAAACTGAGATGAGCACCGCCCCCTAGAATCGGGAACGACTAGCACGTATGTGCGAGGGGAACCTTTACCTTTACCTTTACCTTTACCTTTACCAGTACCTCTAACCTGGTATTCAAATAATGCTACCAGTATCTGTACCACAGATAGTATAGAAGCCTTACGAATTTCCCTGCTAACACAGCAGGTTTGAGGAACAGTCCTTAATTATTTAATTAGAATATATTTGACAAGTAGCAGAACACGATGCAGCCAGCAGAGGTTTATTTTGTAGCTGTAGGATTCAACATTATGCTTCAAAATTTTCTATACTATAGGGTAGAAGTCTAGAGGAATTGTTTTATTATATTTTGCCATTATCAAATTGTATCAGCTGAAATACTTGATTACCATTACTTCAAGCTACCCAATTTAAAATTGTTACTATGAAACAGTGTGATACGATACATTTCCTTTTTTGTTTTTTTACTGGCAAATGCAGAGGGGCAGAGTTAGCAATAAGATTTCACAGTAAGCAACCCTTTCTTCTATGTTTTGACCTATGTGGAATCATGCTTTGGTTCAGGGGTATTATAAAGAATGTTCTATGGATAAAGGCTTGTGTTATTATTTTGACAATTTCACACAGACAACTTTCATTTGAAGATGTCATTGGCAATGTAGATTTTACAGCATTTTTTCCTGTATGATCAACATTTTTTTCTTTTTCTTTTTCATCAGTGCACCTAATGGTGCATTAATTACATGTACATAGTGGTATAAGCAAAACCTGTAAAAGAAAAGGAAAACTGTATGGACAGACTTGATATTTGTAAAATCAGATTAATTAGGAATACTAAATCAGAGAAGAAATCTGTGTTTGAAGATTTCATGAGCTGCTGCTAATTAAAAAACTTGAAAGAGGTTGAGAATACATTCAACAAGCCATTTATTTCCCTTCTCTCACCTTCCATGCACACCTTTCTATTCCCCATGTATTAACTTCTAATGGGTGGTCCAAAAGTCTGGAACAAAATTAACTGCAGTTAAACTATAAATCTACTGCTTATAGAATTTCATATACCGCTTCCAGTATTGGACTCTTGAACATCACATGGGAAGTTATTTAAAACCTGGAGCACACAGAGTGATCAAAAAACTTAATAAGATGACATGACTATGAAAATAGAAGCCCATCTCCTTTTATGTGTATTGTGCCCATTATCTATACTCTTTTCTAGTTGGTAACAGTGCAACAAGAGTCTTAAGTTCCTCTCTTGTGTTTGGAAGTTTGTTCAGACTTTCAAGAACAACAGAGTAGGAATTGCACAAATTAACTACATTACACTTCTCAAAAATGCAAGTACAAATCACCGGTAAAGTACACGTTGCTTTTTATTTTGTTTTTATTTCAACTAAATAAAGGTTCAGGAGTATTTATTCAAGCCGATTCCTCTTTCACTTACCAATAATTTCGGCCACTCAATTACTAAAACTGAGCAATGCATGCAATCAATTCCATTGTTAATATGTACAATAACAATAAAGGTTATTATTGTTGTTGTTGTTATTACTTCCAAATGTAATGTAACAACACAATAATACAGAGTGTCCAACAGCAGGAACTGGACAGTTTTGGAAGAACATATGGGAAAAAGAAAAGACTCATAACATCTGTGTAAAGTGGCTGCAGTACCTGAAAAAAACCCACAGCAATATCTCAGTGCAGGAACCAATCACCATCAACTAGTAGACATCCAGCAGAGGGTCAAGTATATAAAGAGCTGGTCAGCACCTGGCTTGCACTTGGATCATTCACTGGCTAAGGAAACTAACAGCAATTCATGAACACCTAGCAGCACAGATGAACTAGCTGCTAGCAATAGGCACCCATCCAGATAACACAAGGAAGGCACTGCTTGTTATAAAGGCAATAGTACCACCCAACTAATGGCCAATATAAGCTATATTACAGGATCAAATGGATCAGCACTGCTCAGAAGGCCACTAGGAACAATACTAGAGGCTCAAATATCAGTTTCTCCTAGATAGAGCAGATCTAGACAAATCAATCACAGCACAGCCTACATTAATTATAGGAAAACCTACAACTCATTGCCACATACATGGGTCTGTGAATATACAGAACTATATAAAGTTAATAGGGAAGTTCCTCAAGAACTCAATGGGACTGCTGAAGACAACACTGGAAATCAAGGCAGCTCATCCAAATGGATATCAAGCGTGCCATAAACCAAGATGATGTACTGTCCACACTGCTGTTGTGCAGAGCCATCACCTGAGCCGTGAAATCATCACAAGGACTAGATACAGCTACAAGTTCAAGAGTGAAACTACCATCAGACACCGCCTCTAAATGGAAGATATCAAGCTGTATTCTAAAAGTGAATGAGGCACCTAATCACTGATCACTATAACACAGACCTATAATTAGAAGACTGGAATATTATTTGTACTAGAGAAGAGTGGCGAGTTGGTAATAAACACAGGGAAGGTAATTAAGACAGATTGAGTGAAACTATCAGCAGCAACCTAGGAGACACACAGACCACTTACACAAATACTTTGGTATTCCATAGTCAATGGGAACTACGCTGAGGAGTCAAGGAAGCATCATCCAAGTATATCAAATGTTAAGACAAGTCCTGAAGAGGCAGTTCAATGTGCAGAATGAGATCCATGCCAACAACATATATACTCTGCCAGTCATCAGATGCCCTAGTGGTACAGTGAACTGCCTAAAGGTGGACACAGAGGCTTCCAATGGGAAGACCCAGAAGCTCCTCAAAATGTACACAGGTTTCTATTCCAAGCCCAGTATCAAGAGATGGTATACCAGCCGGAAAGAGGTCAGGTGGAATCTGATAAGTACTGCATCTAACCATAGTGCCACCACCACTGCATGCAAGAACAGGCATTAAGCCCCATATCCATAAGGTTCTACTACCTTAGACAGGACCCAAGGCGCAGGCTGTACAGAGAGACAGAGTGTTCAGCACATAGTGGCAGGATGTAAGATACAGGCAAGAACACCATACACTGTATGACAAATCAAGCAGCTGGCATTGTGCACAGGAACATCTGTATAGTGTATGGACTACATTCTCCTAGATCCTAATGTGAGATTCCAGAAAAGATCATGGAGAATAATAGCTAAGATCCCAAGGGACCTCCAGATTGGATTTCTACCTACATATCAAGCAGTGGTGATAGATGTTGGAGTGCCAAGTGACAATATTAGGACAGATTACACGCTCTGGTGCTAAAAGGCCCCATTCTGCCTGTCGTCCCATTTACTATTAATGATCTATAAGAATCTGCAGGTCATTTGTGAATTTGTGATTAGGAGAGTATAGAAGACCTGACATTGTAAGGCCTTGCTCTCCCACTTATTTTTAATATCTACCAGAAGTTGGAATATTGCAGTATCCCAAAGAAAAGGCATTACAAATTAGATGTTGTAATATCTACAATAGGTTGTATGGAGGGGGCAACTGTCAATTTGGGGCTATTGTATCATCAATGTACTGTTATGCTTTATAACATCAGCCTGGGATAGTCTAGAAAAGCACTAGATGCCAGAAGACTATAAAGAGCTAGATCTGTGTTTGTTGAAGTGTAGTCCAAGAACCTCTGAGGCTTCCCCAAGACCCTCTCAAGGGTCAGAAAAAACAAAATTATTTGCCAGCCTATGTTGAGAAGTAATAAAATATTAAAATCCCATCAAACAATGGTGAGTCTCAGTATTGGCAGTGGATGCATCAATTTTAATTTTTAATACAAAAACATTGTTAAATATAACCCGCACAAACAAAGGCAGTTTTTGAGACCTACAGTTTCTTTTAAAGTGGGAAGTGTTCCTAAGAGGGTTCCTAAGAGGAAAGAAAATAAGAAGCACTGGATTAGATGATATAAAGCAGTCTAGTATTAAACCCAAGCAAGACATGACTGGTATCTGAGCATGGATATTGCCTGCAAATTCCAGTTTGTTTTTGGGGTATTCCCAGAGTCACAACACTTGATATTATAGCCAATGGAAGTCAATTCCAGGAGGTCTTTCTGTAGTCTGTGTGGTACACCAGTTGTACCACAGATCTTCCTAGGGTGAGAAGAACTTGTCATTATAGCTTATATTCTTACTTTTCATGCAATGCTTTCTGCATTTAAAAACCTACTCAAAAGCTTCCAATAATTCAGAATGCAGCAACCCATTTGTCAATTGGCACATGTTGAGCTTCTGGGTACAATCCACAAATCTAAAATTCTGTTTCAAAGACCTTTTGTCTTGTCCTTCCACATTCCTCAATGTCTCTACAGATTTATTTTTGCTACATGCAAAACAATGTCAGTTGCTGACAGAAAGGAGATATAATAATAGCCCTTATGCTGAAAGTTTCTGCATCTATTCAGACTCAATGTTTTACTTCACTGCCCTCTATTATATTTGGCATGCAGAGCTCATAATCCTACTTCTTAATCATTATTCAGACTGGTCCAAAACTAAAGTTATTTGCGATTTACTTTCTGTCCGCTCCATTGAAATGAAATGAAATATCTGCCACCCAAAGAATTTCTGAAACTTTGGGAAAATGAAAAGTCAAATTAAATGTGTTAAAAATGGTATACATTCTAAAGCTGTTGCATAGGAAAGCAGTGTGTATATAAGTATACATTATGATCACAATCATGGTATAGTTATGATCAGCCTCAATCCATCACAGAATGAAAGCCTCCTGACTGAAAGATTATGGACTGAAATCAACCATAGTTCAGTGAATGTTGGTAGATAGATGCTTTAGAGCAGTGTTTCTCAACCTTGGCAGTTTGAAGATGCATGGACTTCAACTCCTGGCT
>JANHFR010000383.1:84564-96614 GCA_032468015.1 Mimophis mahfalensis | reverse complement strand
GAGAAGAATGTGCAAACTATCTCACAATATCCTTAATTTCACATGCTAGCAAAATAATGCTCACAATCATCCAATGCAGATTAGAGCCTTACATGAAAAAGAAGATGCCAGATGTTCAGGCTGGCTTTAGAAAAAGCTAGGGAACATGAGACGTTGCTGATGCAAGCTGGATAATTGAGAAAGCCAAAGAATATCAAAAAGAAGTCAGTGTGTGCTTCATTGGATAATAATAATAAAAAAAAGATTTTAGTTGTATCAATCATGTCAAGTTATAGGATGTGCTTAGCAAAAATGGGAATTCCAAATCATCTCATTTGTCCTCATGCAAATTCTGTATGCATCTCAGGAAACCACAGTACAGGCTGAACATGGTGAAGCAGGCTGGCTTCAGGTTGACAAGTGAGATAAGGCTGTATACTCTCCCCTTATTTATTCAACCCATATGCCGAATGTACAATAAGGGAAGCTGGATGGGAAGAAGATCAGTGTGGTTTAAAATAGAAGGAAGAAACATCAATAACCTGCACGATCCTTAAGATACTACCCTGTTAGCTGAAAAGCAAAGAATTTGCAAATGCTAACAATAAATGTCAAGGGACACAGTAAAAGAATGGACTAAAATTAAATATTTTAAATGAAATATTTTAAAAAGCAGTTTAGAAATATGCTGCAGACTAACACTTGGTGGAACAGCCTTCAAAGCCTCAAAAATGTATTCAAATACCGTGTATACCTACAAGCATCAGAATAGCGCAAACCCTGGTATTCCCTCTGATATTCTGTGAAATGAAAATTGGACTTTGAAGAAGCTGGATGGAAAAAGTATTGAAGTTTTTGAACTTTGGTGTTGGAGAAGACTTCTGAGAATACCAGGGAGAATACCAGCTAACAAAACAAACAAATGGAACATTGAACAAAACAACCCAGAATTCTCACTTGAGGCACAAATCACCCGGCTCAAATTATCCTGCTTGAAACCCATTATGTGAAGGCCTAGCTCTCTGGGGAAACCTCTAATGTTGGGAACAGTGGAAAGAGAAGAAAGGAAGGAAAGAGAAAGAGAAAGGAAGGAAAGATAAGGAGAAGCAAAGAGGATGAACTGAACTACAGTGGCTGATACTCTTGAAAGACTTGAAAGACCAGATTAAGGATTTATCATCATTGAGAAAACCTATGTGGTTCCTAAGAATCAACACCAAGCTGATGACATATAATCAATCAATCAATGCACATTTAAGTTCAGGAGAGATTATTCATTTCATCTTCTTTATAGCTAAATTGTTGCTCATTTTTCTTTTTCAAGAAAATTCTACATGGGATTTGTCCCATGCACAGCAAAGTAACATCTAATGTTTCTCATGCCATTAAAATGTTGACATTCACCATACTAAAATAATACCTAATTTCCTAGTTCTCGTTCACATATCAGATGTTAGTGCCATTTCTTTTATATATTTTTTGAAAAATGAAATGCAATAGACTTTGTGATCATTTTGCTGCTTTCTGAAAACAGCTAAAAGAACACACAGCAGTCAGAAGTGTTTAGTGTATTAGCTGTCTACAATTTTAGGTGCATTTACTTGGAAATAAACCTCATGAAGCCTGGGGAGAGTTCTGAATGCAGGATGACAAGACCAGGCTGTCTTATTTTTGCTAGCAGGGTTTGTTTGTGTCGGTAAGCTCTTATGTAATCATTTCAGCTTAACTTGTTGTATGTACCCAAAAGATGTTGCAAGAAAGTCTTGGTATATAACATAGCATATTGTGTGACCCTAGCTTTTTAAATAAACTATGATTAAGTGTGGCTAATCGCAGTCATGAATCAAGTCACAAAGACTTGGAGATGAACTACCAGCCTGATCTTTCAGTATTTTTTACTCAGTAGATATAAAGTCATGACTGTTATAAATTAACCTTTGAAAAGAAAAAAATAATTGATCAAATAATTTTAAATAGCCAAGGAACATACCACTTTCCAAATTCTTACCCTTTAACCCACCCGTCCATTTCATATGGGGGCTGGAGAAATAGACATGCATGCCATGAATAATTGTGGAAGCAATTCTGAATAGAAGACACACTGTGGGACATTTGTTTGCTTTTTTTTTTCCTATTTGGAACAGTTGAAGAAAATGATATCTCTGGAAAACTTCACACAATCTGCCTTGCCATCCAGCCTGCAACGCTGATAGCATGGGTGAACTCAAGTCATGGTCTGAATGGTAGTGAGTCTCTTGGCAGCTATATTTAGCTTATTTTTGTTGGGTTTTATTAGGTGTACAGTATATCATGATATCATGATTAATATTTTGCATTTGCCCCTTTCCCCCATACCTATGTTTTTTCAGTACTTTTAGGAGTTCTTGTGAATAGAAAAAAGGATTCTTACCCCTAGCAGTTTTTACTGTCTAGGTTTCATTTTGTTTCACAGTCTACCTTAAAAATTTACATAGGTAAATCATTTAGTTACCCATCTCTAGCTTAACCTAGTCATCTATGTCATGTGGTTTGAGTATACCCAATGAAATTATTGGGTGAAAACATAGAGATATTAGGATCTATCAGCAATTTCCCAATTAATAGCCATTAGATGTTTCCCAATCTTCATTATGTGCCTTCCCTGTACAGTGCAGAAAGCAGGCATGTTGATTGGAAATACTCAGCCAGAAATTGACATGCTGTTGATGTCCCAAAGGAATATCTCAGGTGCTTTCTCTTTATGAATTTGGATAATAAAGATATCATCAGTGTATCTCAGAAAGAGTTTCGTTTGTGTTAACAAAGAGAAAAAAGATATATTCTATAACAGCCCTGAAAACCTTAGTAAACTAGTACTGGATAGAAATGCTGTTTAGCAAATTTATTTGAATTACAAAGCTCATAAAAAGAGAAATTCTGAACACATTACACAATTATGACAGAGCTAGCTAGGAGAGGATATAAACGTAAGAGCTAAAATATTAAAGATAATCTAAAATACTAAAAAACTAAGTAACTTAATTGCTAATATGTTAAATACCAAAATAGAGAATGCTAAAGTCTAAACAGATTATACATATTAAGGTAAATCTGCTGAAATAAAATATAAATACAAATGCTAGCATACAGCAGAAGATCTAAAATGCTGAAAAGCTGGATTACTTAATAGTTGATCGGCTGAACATATGAGAGACTAGAATATGGCACATTAAATTCCAGATCAGTTTCTTAAGTTAGAATAGGTATAGCTAAATACAGAACATTGAACCATAAAACCTATAAACACTAAACTAGTAAGCTAACAAATAAGAGATTAAAATGAAATTGCTCAGAAACTTCAGGTAATTAAAAGAAGGAATGACAGTAGTAGTAATTTGATAGACAATGTTCCATATCTAAAATACCTGATTCTAACTTGTTAGATAATAGTTTAATAGACGTATTGCATTGACACCACTATAAATAAACTTAATTTTTCCCCCGTAGAAGGCTTGTAATGCCTTCTCCATTTAAGAGAATGTAAAAGATTCTTTGCTAAGTAAAATTCAACTTCTGGTAACTTCATGGAAACATCTATGCAATTTGATTGGTAATGTGGACATGGCTTGCCATTATTCTTTTCTTTTCAAGTTCCCATACTTATTCTCATCCCTAGTTCCCTGTCCAAAGTATTAATGGCTGGCCCTGCTTGGCTTTCAAGTCCAATGTAATGGTATGCGGAAAAAACTTGGAGACCAGGCCCAGAGATGTTGCCTAGGGAATGGTCAAATAAGAGACAGCATAGTCCACAGCTGGAGTTGGAGTGAAACAAGGGAGTCAGAAGGGACTCTCCTTCCCTTTCTCAGGTTGCAGAGAATTGTGTTTTCTGTCTGGTTTATCTGAGCAGGTTGATGGTATTTCGTCCCATTGTATACAATTTTACCTCATGGAAGCATGAAAAGATTTAAGGCTTTGGGGGCCTTAGTGTTACTGTAAATTTTGGACCATAAGACTCAATTTCCCCCCCCAAAAAGTGTGTGTGTGTGGGGGGAAATGAGGGTGCATCTTAGGGTCCGAATGCTGTCCAGCAAGCACACGAGCAGGAGCAAGCCAAGCCGGCTCTCTCGGATCAATGGAGCTAAATATTTTAGTATACTGGTACTATTTGGTTCAGAATATTTTTTTCTTGTTTTTCTGCTCTAAAAACTGGGTGCGTCTTATGGTCAGGTGCGTCTTATGGTCTGAAATTTATGGTGGCTTTTACAGGCAGATCAGACAGGAAACATAATCAGATGCACTAATTATACTTTACTGTAGTTGTTAAAGCTACATTAACAGAATCTTGCAAATCTCTTTCACAGCCTGAGAAGTTAAGGAGGTTCCTTTTTGAATCTCTGTCCAATAGGCAGCTATGGGCTATGCCCTCTTGTATCTGATAATTCCCTAGGCAGCCTCTGTTCCCCCCTCATCATTTCTCAACGTCATTCCTACGTACCATTATGCTTAGAGGCATAAAAAGAAAAATCACATTTTCGTGGGTCACTATCTGTATCATCATCTACTAATACTGCCAACAATTCCGAGTTTATTTATTACAGTAAATTCAGCCCTGTTCCAGGACCGTGAGTGGCTTATAGTCCACCATCCAAAAGTAATAAATATAAGACTACTACCAATATACCAATAAAAATTTGATTTAAAAAACTACCAGTTAAATGGTATGACAATAACAAATAAAAAGCAACAAAAAACTGTTCTAGCCCCATACACTGTGAAATAAAATGGTACTCACTGCCTCTTTAATACAAAAGATAGTTATGTGTCCAGTTAAGTGAACAATCTACCATAAATATACCCTTGAAGGTCTTTTGCAGCTGTACTTCAAACACAGGCTCTTGCATCAAGTCAGCTGTAAAACAACATACCTGGTTACAACCAAGTTCTTGTGCAGGATCGTTGCAATACCACCTTCCCTGCCTTACAATCTTGGCTGTCTTGGCGTTGTAAAATACATGAAGCCTGGAAATCTCTGATGAAACCACATCTCCACCCTCACTAAACCAGAATTATATAATGGATACAAGATTTATGTTTTCATTCTCCTCTGAAGCATGGATAACTATCATCTGACTACATATGGACCTACCATTCACCAACCGGAGTCCTTATGCTGGCACTTAGCAGTATGGGCTCTTATATCCTTGGAAATGAAAGTTGGGTAGTATGATGACTCCCCTGGATGCTGCTCTGGGTGTCAGTTGAAAAGAGGATGACCAGTCCCTGGCACGTCAGGAGGGGCTTGGTCAATGGCTCTGAGTGATGGTTTATGCATCCAAGTGAGGAGGAGAGATTGATGGGGAAAAAGATGGACAAGTAGCCAGCTGAAAGTTATTGGCTGAAGCAACTGCAGCTGGTAAGTGATGAGGAAAAGGAACTGCCTTCTGCAGTGATGCAAGAATGTGTAGGGCAGAGAAAAGGCAGGACCAGAGAACCCTTGTCCCTCTTGATGGACTGCACTGGAAGCTGGCTATTGAGCACAGAAGACAGATGGAGACAATGCTGGGAATAATGTGTTCATTTTCTAGCTGCATGCTTCCTGGTCATTGTGATTCCTGCCTTGCTTTGGATTGACATTGTGCTTTGACTTGGGATTATACCTTGTGAACCCTCTTGTATTGTGGATTTAATTTTGCCTGATGGATTTGTCTTGTTCGGGAAACTTTCAAGTGCCTTATGATCTCATTGGCCATTGCTCTGTGGACTAGCATTGGTCTGCTTTTAGCTGGACTTAATTGGGACAGTCCTGGGTTTTTGATGAAGGGAATTGCTGGGGAAAATTAATAAACCCACTAAACCCTGTGTGTGTTTGTGTGTGTGTGAGAGAGAGTAGGAGTGGGAGAGGGACAGCACAGGTAGAAGAGACTAGTATAAAACTGCCAGTTGCCCTCTTTCTGAATTGCCAGTCCAATGCCCTTTTAGATTAACTCTTTCTACCTCTTGCTGGGGTTATTTGCTCCTTGCCATCATTATCCCCCTGAGACCACATGGAAAGTTTAGGGGATTTTTTTTCCTTGTGTCTTCTCTTGTTTTCTCTTCCCCTCACTACCTTATGCTCACCCTTAATGCTTCTTTCTCCTTATCTCTTTCTCCTACATGTCCGCTTTTTAACTATTAAAAATATTCTCTCAATCGCATCTTTACTTCCCTTAAGTACCCCACCTCCATAAACCTGTGGCAATCATGTTGATTGGGTACCATATTGGAAAAGGAAAGGAAAGAAAATAATTTTCCAGTTATTTATGCAGTCCCTGATCAGGCATAATAAGTATCTCTCGAAATTACCAAGCTTAAAAGTTTATGAATATGTATTTTGGAACATACATGTGTACTAATTAAATATCTAGGTACCTGTAAGTCTATTTTCTTCTGCAAAACAAGGACTAAAGAACAAGAAGCAGAGTTCAGCTTTTATCTTGCTGTTCTTTTATGACTGTACTAATCACCTTCAAATGCTCAAATGATTTTTTAACAGCCTCAGAGAAGATGACCATTAATTAGCATTTCACTACTAATCCTAAATGCAATTTTAAAGAGTTAATGTTATTCATGCAGGAAACAAGATGCTACTTTGACCGTATATTTGAACAAAGAGCTGTGTGCCTATTCCTGTTAGTCATAGTATTATAAACTAGGAAGACGCCATCTGGACCTATGAATCCCTGTACAAGAAACCAAATTTTCAAAAATCTCTGATAGATAGCATCAAGGTTCCTCTTGAATGCACCATATATTGGGGTGCACCACACTTCTGTGGGTAATAGGTTCCATTACCAACTATTTTTATTGTTAAGATTTTTATTTCTAATTTCAATTGTTAGATTTTTTCTAACAATGATTTTTATCTTCATTTTTTTTTTAAAAAATTGGGACAATAGTCTTCTCCATGATAATCTTTTTAGATATTTGAGGAGTGCCATCATATTCTTCACTCTTCCTTTCTCAGTGTTAAAAATGCCCAGCTCTTTCAACCTCTTTTCATAGGACATACTTTGCATTCATCCTGGCTAACCTTCTCTCAACCTGTTCCAATTCTTTGACTCTTAAAGTATGATGTCTAGAACTGGACACAGTAGTTGAGATGAAGTCTGACTAATGAAGAATAAATTGGAGCTGGCCCTTCCCATAATTTGGAAACTCTGATTCTGCTGACATATTCAATTTGTAATCAAGTGTAAATCTAGTAACTTTTGCAAGAACTATTACTGTGCTATGTCTTTCCACTCTGATACTTGTAAATTTGATGTCTGGTTCCTATGTGGGGAAAAATTTGTGTATTTTCTGTTAATAATTAATATTTAAGTTTCTGCAGTTCATGGTCCATACTTTTTTGAGTCCTTATTTCCCTTCTGTTTGAAGATATAATTTTTCCTATTCTGATTGTTTAGTGTTTCCTCTGTGTGCCAGGTTTTATCAAAATTAACAATTTGGGCAACCACATGTAATTCAGTATTCTAATATAATGATCTGATCATGGAGATCTGATTTTTTAAAAAGATAATGAATATTCCCTGCTCTGTCTTTCTGAAATTTTATTTCTGCTTCTTTATGTGCTTTTCACAATTTCCTGGTGGAATATATTCACTATAGTTAGGGAAGAAGGAACCAATTAGTTTTGACTTTTCTTCATGTTTGTCCTCATATTATCTTAATCACATCACAAATCTATCTCAATACCATTTTTCTATGACATGTCCTCATGACATTGCCTTCATTTGGACCATTCTTCACATTTGAGGCAGCTTAATGTTAGCTTTAACAATTCAAATTTAAAAATAACATATTTGCTCTCTAGAGTTAGGGTGCTATGGTGGTTAATGCATCAGGCTAGAAACCAGAGACTATGGGATCCAATCCCACCTTAGATATAAAGACTGTGACTTTGGGATGAAATCTACAATGTTTCCACAACAAAGAGTGTGGAACCTGTCCAGCAATTACTTGTCACTTTAGATTGCTACAGTCATGCCACTTCCCTTCCAATACCTGAGTACCATTTCCCAAGACCCCATCTCAGAGATCTTTATCTGCAGAAACTAGTGATGGTTTCTGCAGATAGCAGAGAGACGCTACACAAGGAAGCAAGAGAGAGACTATGAATGCAAGTCAAAAACACAGCATTCTGAAGCATTTTTTTTCAGATTGGCATTAAACCCATGTTTAAAAGTAGTCTAATAAAGAGCTGATAGACATTGAAGAGGGGCATGATCTGTGGTGGCACAGTGGTTAGAATGCAGTATGCAGGCTACTTCTGCTGACTGCCATCTGCCTGCAATTTGGCAGTTTGAATTTCATCAGGCTCAAGATTGACTCAGCCTTCCATCCTTCCAAGGTCAGTAAAATGAGGACTCAGATTGTTAGGAACAATATGCTGAGTCTGTAAACCACTTAGAGACGGCTGTAAAACACTGTGAAGCAATATGTAAGTCTAAGTGCTATTGCTGTTGCTACTGCTGTCTCCTCAAAATGTGTCAGCTGTTTTTCAGTTTGGATGATAGGTGTTGACCTATGACATGTTGACTACCCTACTTGCTAGGCTGAGAGGAGTGGTAGAAAATGATAAACCACTCTTTTCTGGTAGGTCCTCGGTTTGTGGTGATCTGAAGAGGTGAAGGAGATCTTAGCTCAATTAAAAAAAATGAATTTCTTGACTACTTTCTTTATAATCTAGACTAGAAATCTATATGCATGGGATGCAGAAGAGAGAGAAGTAAAGGCAGTAGTTACAACGGTATGATCAAACCCCTTTTGTATATATAGCAAGCTTTCTCACAAATGTACAGGTACAGGTAGAGAACCACTGCAATTACCATCTTGACTATTTTATCTTCTCCTCGTAGATGCTCCCCTCCCCCTGTGACCTCTGATATGCATTAGAAGGAAGCTTAAGGTTGTTACACAAGAATTCCAACGAATATTTTACTTTCAAATGAAAATACATACTTGCCTATAAATAGACAGTCTAACAACCTAGAAGCGAATAACTAGCTAAGGCAATTTAAAATGGCAAAATCCTAGCTGAGTTAGTTTTCGAGGAAGATATAAGAATGGTTGAATTAAATTGTCCACCTCTTCTGCATGGGTGGATGTTCTAAAATAAACTCTTTTAATCTTACCCAGATGTTTTCAACAAAGATTCTAAATACAGGGAAATGAATTTCTTCCCAGTCTTCTTCAGATAAGAAACTACTTTGTTTCCCTTTATATTAAGCGTATATCTTTTTTAAAAATAATAATAATAATAATGCTCAATTATATTCTTTGAATTCCATATTCTAGTCATGACTCATTCCACTAGTTCTTACGACACCTATCAGAACATATTTGCTTTCCCATGTCAGGATTTTCAGTTCTTTATCCAAAAATATGTTTACTGGCTCATGGTTTAATGTTTTGGAATGGCACTGGTCTGAAGGAGACATGAAGATTTCGAGCAGCACCTTTTCCTGCTTCAGTCTTCTTCCATTATCATGGGCAGCCATGTTCCTAATGCCTGATCCTTTCTACCTGACTGTAGCAACCACTTTTACTTCAATTTAAACTTTTGGTCAAACCGTTTTCCCTCTCTTGATGCAGTACCATTTGTGTCTGACGGTAATGTAAGGACTGATCCAAGAATCACCCTCTTTTTCTAATGACACTTCCTTCTTAGCTGGTTACTGACTTCCAGGAGCTTCTTGGGTAGTTCCTCAGTTCCAGGAGCCTTCAGTGGGGAAGATAGTTAAAAACACAACTTGCTTGTAATTGCTTGTAATCCTGTGGCATATTTGTCTTCTTCTAAGTCATTTATCTCCAAATGGGAAAGCAGAAATGGATAGTCAGCAACTGATTTGATAAGCTTTGATAATTTTTCACTTAGATCCCAATACAGTCACTAGTAAAACAGCACACTTCTTATGAAAATGTATCTGAACGACATGTATGGTAATCTCCCAATGTCACCATTTCTCTTTTCCTCCTTAGTGAGCTCCCAAAGGTACCCTTTCAAGAGGCAACTGGACTTTCTTGTTTTTCTTTGAAGACATTTTGCCTCTTATCCAAGAAGCTTCTTCAGCTCTGACTGGATGGTGGGGATTTCATTCCCTACCATCCAGTTAGAGTTCAAGAAGCTTCTTGGATGAGAAGTGAAATGTCTTCAAAGAAAAACAAAGTCCAGTTGCCTCTTGAAAAAGCACCCTTGGGACAACCATGACCTGGATGACTGAGAATCTCCATAGAATCCTTAGTGGGGTGTTCTGATTTTGTTGATCCCTGCAGAGATAAGGGTACTTCCCACATTCTGGGAAGATTGGGATACAAGAACCATCTAAGTGATTGGAACTTGGATTTTATACTAGGATTTTTGACTGATTGGCCAGCTCCAATAGCATGGACCTCTTCCTAGTACATTTGTTCTAGTCACTTGGCTCACCAGCAATATTGCACAACTCCTCTGTTCCTGTTCACTTACTTTGGTAGCACACTCCCAACTGTCTATATGCTTTCTGGTTGAGAGACTGTTCTTTTTGAACAAATTATATTCTTTAGTTGTTATATTCCAGTCATGATAGTCATCCCTACAGATCTCTGTTATACCTATTAAATCATTTTTATACCTCTTAAATATTTGCCTGAGTTCTCAGCCAAGCACAATTTATTTCAGTGTGTAGTAGTCTCCATGATTTTTCTAGCTCCTCATGCTGTATAAACTAATATGAAAAATGATTTTCTCAAAGAGAACAACCTGCTATGTGGATTGTGCTAAGAAAAAATGGGCTTGTTTTTTAGTTTTGAAAAGTGCATAGCCATTTAATGTTTTTATAAACAATAATTATTTTTTTCTGGTAAATTCACATAGTAAACTAAGCCCTAACCCTACCTTAACAAAATGCAATTCCTGTTTTGTCAAAACCAATAGGCCACATTAGGGCTTAACACAGCATATCTCCCACAGTATACTGAGCTATAAACTCTAAACCAATTTATATTATAAGCATATTAGAGCTTGTTGTATGAAGCCAGCCACTGTGCTTTATACACTTTATACATTATGGTTAGATTAAACTATAGGTTAGTGAGATAGATAATTTGAGGTTGAGGGTGTATGCTTTGGATGTATGTGCTTTGGACTTGTGTGAATCTAGTCAGAGAGTTATTATAATTTAGAAAGAATAAGATTGGGGTTCCAATCAATGTTGTTTAGCATCAGAGCATGTTGAGTAAGAAGCAAGCTTGGCATGATGAGTAAGAATGATGAGGCCTCTAGGTATCAGGGGTACTATTACCTAGATGAGAAGAGTAGGGACCAATAAAAGAGATCAGCAGATCAGCATAACACTTGCACAAGGTCTGTGTACTCTGTATGGCTATGTGGATTGGTAGAAAGAACTCAGGGGGAAATGGAATTTTCAACTGAAATTCAAGGCATAGAATGCTGATGACAACGAAATGGCATTGATCAGAAGACAGGTGGAAGATCGCAAACTGGTCCAATTTGTATTTTACTGAAAAGCTGAGAGGCATTCAAAGGCCACATTGACCCCATGGTGCCTCAATCTTACAAGAAGGCTCGAGTCACACAGGAGTATCTCTGTTATTTTGGGGAGAAGTCATACACTTCTGAGCCAACATGGGAACAAAATATAGGAATGGAACATTCCACAGAACCATCTTTTTTTTTTTAAAAAAAAAAACAACCCTGTATTTTTGGGACTTCTAGAAGCTACAGTTCCCATATCTAAGCTGCAAAACTCTATATGGTCAGTAGATTTTATTTACTTAATTTTATTTGAGATATCTATATGCTGGGCATTGAAGCCAGCCCATGATGGCATAGATAGATAGATAGATAGATAGATAGATAGATAGATAGATTCATTTATGTATTTATTTATTCTTGAACAATGCCTGAATTCCAATGACCCTGGGCAGTACAGTACAAAAGAAACACAAAAAGCACAGCAACAAAAGAATAAAGGTAAGGTAAAGGTTCCCCTCGCACATATGTGCTAGTCGTTCCCGACTCTAGGGGGTGGTGCTCATCTCCGTTTCCAAGC
>JANHFR010000383.1:36833-47364 GCA_032468015.1 Mimophis mahfalensis | reverse complement strand
GGGGAAAAGCCTTTTAGAGATTTAATGGGGACCTGCTAGGACAATCAGATTGACAGCCTTTCCACTCTTCACTTAGTTACAGTATTTTTAGCCATTTTTGAAGGAATTATTGTTAGAGAAGAAAGATGAAATACCATTCCTGCCTTTCTCTGGCCAAGATCTGGGAAGCTCAGGATCAGTGGTGAATTATCTTGAGGCAGAGGAAAAAAGAAGAAGAAATCAAATTGTTGAATTTTCAGAGTCAGGGTTCATGAAGTTGTATTTGTCCAAAGAATAACTTTTCTTAAAAAGAAGGGATGATTAAGGAATAGAATCCTACCTTCTCTACTTAAGTGTCATACCTTTGTAAACTCTCAGCTGTGAACAGCCAGTGTGGGGGACAATGTCTCTTTATAGCTTTTGTATTTCTGACTTTACCTTGTTTGCTGAAGTCACAGTTGGTGACTCCTCTGCTGACCCAGAACTCTGCTTCGATTTCCTGAACAAACCTTATAAATGAATTGTGTCCTGTGAACCTATTATGAATGTCTGTCTGTCTGTCTCCATCATGATCCCCCCTACTGAACAGTTTAGCCATTACTAAGCTAAATAAACAGTCCCTAACTAGGACAAAATCTTAACAATGAAAGAAAAAAAGAGGGAATGAAACTTCTGCCGATTCCTTCCTTCTTCAATGTTGGTTAAGACTTCTTTAAGAATCTGAAAATTCTAAGGGGAGAATGCTCCCTTGAGCCTCTTCATCTTATGTGTGTGCATCTTATGTGTGTGCACATGTGCAGTGCATGCACATTTATGTATATATTTTCATTATTTTTTATTGAATGGCATCAAAACTCAAGCAAGCATGTTGCCAGAAATTCAAAGCAGTAGAATAATTCCTGGGATTAAATTTTCATATATGAATTTTGCTGCCTTGAACTATTGATCCATATGATATTTTCTAGTAGCGATCTATTCTTTGGATACCTGTCTTTATGCCTAATTCTTGTCCCTCTGTCAAAAGGTCTGCTGTAAGTTCTTCATGGATCCAGCCTCAAATTTTCTTATCACTGGGTATAGGAATGCTGTCTATTTACCACAGGGATGCTCGTCCATAAATTCAAGTTAAACAATAAAAAGTGATAAATCTTCTGAACTTTTTTTGCAGGAAGGAGAGAAGTCTATGACAACAGACTAGAGAATTCATAAGAAAATCTGTCTCCAATTAGCCTTGTAAATAAATTCCACAACATTTATAAGAAAATGATGTTACCACTCTGCTGGAGACAAATAGAATTAAATGTGGATTTTTTTCCGTTTTATCAGCCAACTTGGCTTGATGATGACAGCATAAAGGAATATTGCATAGTTTCATTAACTTTGCTGATCTACATGCAATTTCTGTTTAGCCCTGGAGGTTAGGTTAGCACTTAAATATAAATTTGGTTAATATTTTTATCTTTTTAACAAAATGATTGACTATATCCAATTCACACATGACAGCACCATGCAGATAGCATTTTTCCCAGTGATACTTCTGCCTGCTCTTTTGATGTTATGTAGTAATGAAATTGTAGGAACACACATAACTTTCTGTTTTTCTAAGTTAATAAAATGAAAGTCACAAACTGTGAAGACAGGAAGACAGAAGCATAATTAATAACGTGTTCATTTTAATTTTTGTAACAACAAGAAGAAAAATGTGAAGAAACTGTTTATTCCTTAAATTGGCCCAATTTCCATTCATGGTTATTGCTTGCAATGTGTTTTATGTGAATATATCATTGTGACTGCATAATAAACAGCAATAAAAATCAAGTGCAAAAAAAGCCTCCAGAAAGTAACAAGAGGGATATATTTCATGCTGTTGTGTGCAACTAAAAGAATCAAGAAGGCAACAGATGACAGATGAATGACTGTATTTTTCTGTTGAAATTAAACCAAATGTCTAGGCACTATTCACAGAGATGCATTGCACAGTGAGAGTTCCAGATCAGGTGGCCATAGAGAATTATCTAGTTATACTAGATGTAAGTTTTTAAAGCATCCAATGATTTTTAAACTTTTGCATAAACCTAAAGAAGATGCTGCTGCTTTAAGAGTCACATTAATGATATGGCTCATTCATGACTCAGTTACAGGCTGAGATTTCAGACTGAAATAGCATTGCTCGCCATAATGCTTTCTGGGAGATAACTTAAATACAAGTCAATTCTCCTGAACTTTCACCATCAATGATGGTATATGACTGGATTGACATAATGTTGGCAGATGGGAACCATGATTTATGAGCATATTCCTGGAGAATTTTTATTCTTCCCATATCTGTCAAACTCTGGAATGCTTCAGATTTCATCCTGGCAATCATGTAGTTAAATATCCTTATGAAACCACTGCTGATGACTCTTTTGATCTATACTTTTGAGATAGATGAGATTGCAGATCTCAAGTAGCAATAGTATTGGTAGCACTTAGACTTATATACTGCTTCACAGTGCTTTACAGCCCTCTCTACGTGGTTTACAGAGTCAGAATATTGACCCCAACAATTTGGCTCCTCATTTTACCCACCTCGGAAGGATGGAAGGCTGAGTCAACCTTGAGCCATAAGAATCAAACTGCCAAACTACTTGCAGCTGGCAGTCAGCAGAAGTAGCCTACAGTACTGCATTCTAACCACTGCGCCACTGCAGCTCTTATTTAGCTGCTGTAGTGATCTGGATCACAGTTTCGACTCTGAAGTGAACTTGGCTGGGGCCATTTTGGAGGCTTCAGGGTTGCAACAATACAAAGAAGGGATAAGGAGAGGGAGTATAGTTAGAGGGAGGTTTTGTAACCCAAACAAAATACTTTCCTGTGGGAACCAAGGCCATTTCAACAGGTGTCTGGAGAAAGAGGGGTGAAGTAACCAGGCAACCTGCCAGCACTTTGATTGGAGAATGTGACTGATTGTTTGGGGCAAGGGGGGATTTTCATTTTTTAATCAGGTGTAAACTGCAGGAACTTTCAGAGTCAGTTTTCACTAGTTTGTGTCAATGTGATATCTTCAGTGAAACTGCCTTGGAGTTTTGCTTTCTATAGGGCTATTATCTGGACCCCTAACTGACAGAATGCAATTTAAAATTCTGTATGTTCTTCTTTTCTTTGAGGTCGATGGATCGTCTCTACCAGCACAAGCACAGCAAATGATTGCCAGACAGTCCTTTGTACAACAAATACTAACCTTTTATTGTACAGAATAAATAACTCATTATATTAACAAGAATCATCTTGTCAGGCTTGTTATTTAGCCTCTGTGAATATCTATCTCACACATACAATCTCCTGTGAGATTGGAGTCCTAGGCTACGCTACCTATGTCCACACAGTTCCTTACAGCACTGGGTCTTACAAGGAGTGAGGGAACAGGTTCTGGGCTGTCCCTTAAATACCCTCTGATGTCAGTTGGCCTCTGACATCAGAGATGGAGGGAGATTTGAATCTCTGTTCTCCAATGTCATTGGCCCACAGTGACTCTGGGGCTTTTCAAACTGTACAACCCTTATGCCAGCAGATTTTTCTGCTGACACTGACACATAGTCAATTAACTGAATGGAAACTAGACAAAAAAGGATGCTCCGTGGATTAAGGATTTCTATTGGGTCGCTTGTCTTCAAGGTTTGAAAATTGTGTAGTATTGGAGTTGGATTGAGGAAAATAAAGTTCAAAATTTCTTCTCACCCACAGAAGCTACTGGTGTTTTAGACCCAGTCATTGTCTCTCAGCCCATCCAACTTTATAAAATTATTAGTATGAGAATTTACAGTCACACATGTATGCTCTCTTGAGTTGTTAGAGAAAGGGGATACAATTACAATAGATAAATAACCCAGGAATGAACCTTAATTAAACTTTGTCACTGGATATTGATTGTTACTATCCAACCATTTTCAGGCTAGATAACCAACCCCAGCTCTTCTCAAATTAATGTTCAGCTTCAATTCTTATAATTTCTTGCCATTGGAATTATAGGAACAGCATCCCAGAATCATAACATTGAAGAGGTTATTTAATCCATCAAGTCCATGGCTGTTTTCCGTATACAGGAATCCAAAATCCATGAAGTGGTCATCCAATTTCTTGAACATGAAGGGGAGTTTTCTACACTTTTCTCCAATAAAATAGCTCTTACTGTTACACATTTTTCTGACATTCTATTTGATTCTACCTTCCTATAGCTTAAATCAATTATTATATGTCCTGCTTTCTAGGTTAATACCGTAGAGAACAGGCCTTAAGTTTCCTTCTGTGTGACATATTTTCAGGTATTGGAAGAGCATTATTACAGCATATTCCTTTCAATCTTCTGTTCTCAAACATATATTGTGTCACTTACCTCTGAAGAGTTCTGTGACTATGAAGAGGAGGTCATGCCTTGTCAAGTTTAGGACCCCAGGAAAACTGTGTAATGACAGTCAAATGCTAAGGAAGAACTCTCTATGGCTATTTTTGCTTCTGGGGAGACAGCTGGAGATGAAGAGTAATAGGAACCCACATCCCTTCATAAGTCTGAAATAACAAAGATTTTCAGCTGAAAAGACTGAGATGTTGCAAGTAGGTAAAGGTGACAAGAGGTTAGAGTAGGATCGCCTTGGCTTACTAATGAAGCAGCACCTTGGGAAAGGAACCCAGCTCAGCTGACCTGATCAAGGTGGTTGCTTGAAACTGAAATAATTTTTGGGTGCTTTGTGATCCTTCTCCATAATCCTTGACGTGTGTGTCTGAATACTGGATGATTCTACTAATGTCTTTATTTGCCAGCCTCTTAAATTTAACCAAAGAATCCAGATGCAATTCAGATATCGATAGTGACCATTTTATCTAAAACCTGCCAAAAGTCCCTGCCTTGCTCAGCTTCCTTCTTCTTCCGAAAACTATTTCCCCTTTGTGAAAAATTATATCCACAAAGGCAATAAAACTAGACAAATTTTTGAACTCATTTTTCATAGGATTTAATTTCTAGTCCTCTGATGATTTTTCACTCTTCTTCTCTGCAACTGCTCCAGATTTTCTATGAATTCTTAAACTATGTGCCCAAAACTGGCCACAGCCACTGCGATGGAATCTGTCCAATGCAAAATAAACCCAGATTAGTACTTTTGGTGATTTAGAAACTCTGTTGATGGAACCTAAAACAACATTGCCTGTTTTAGTTACATCATGTGGTTAACTCACATTTCTGGTGTTGATTGCTGTTCTTTTTCACAAGTTTAGCACATATTGAGGCATTAAGTTAGAGAGTCTAGCTGCATTCATTCATGGTTTGATAAATTTATGACTTCATTATTGAAATGTCCTCTGCAAAAAAGGGCTCTTGAAGATGATTCAGACACTTCTGCTAATGTAGGTAGCTAGACTGTGGTTTTAATAGCAACATATAGAATTATTGCTACATACTAATGTATATAATTAATTTTAGAACCATGCAGCCTTTCTATATATTTTCAATCTGAGTTAAAAGGACAAATGGATATTTGGGGATTAAGTATTCCCTAGTGAAGCATTAAAAATCCTGAGAACAGCTCCCAACATTGTATCTTAGAATTGATATATTAATTGGTTTTAATTAGTTTACTTTATTGATTAGCCCTTGGGCCATATCAAAGTGCAGAGTTCCAGATACTAATTACTACTAAAATCTGATAAAAACAATTTAAAATGAAGTTGTAATAAAATACAATAATTTAATATATAGATAAATAAACTATATATTAATTGGTAATGTAAGTAAGGCTGTTTTCAGTTGAAGCTCTCCAGTCAACTGCTGTTGCTGATACCTAGATTAACTTAATATCTTCACAAACATATGACCTATTATTTGCCCAAGCTTTTGGACTGAAGTGATTATAATATGGCATTTGGTCTGCTAATTCTACTGTTTATTTAAGTTTTGAACCAATGGATTCATTTTATTTGTTTATTTATATTATAAAATGTGTCTAGTAGTTCAGAACAAAAATGCACATATGCAATAATATGGAGGAAAGACATTATTGCATTACTTACAGTTGATGTCCCTAGCATCTACACATAATCATAATCCCATACATGCTGAGCTCAGTCTGATTTTAACACCTGTGGAAAAAAGCAGGTTTTTCAAAGTTTTCCAGAAGCTACTGTCATAAATAGATGGGCTGAGTACTGTCATAAGATCAATGAATACAGAATAGATTTTCAAAGATGTTAACAATATTGGACAAACTGAATATTATTTGTACTGTACAAATGCTGATTTTCAGATAATGAGATATTTTATTCTAGCAATTCTAAGAGCTCAGTATGTTCCAGCCTGATAGGGGAAAAAAAATCATATATCTTGATGCCTATAGAAAGCTGATCCAGATGATAAATCCAATGCAAAAGGATCTGATTGTATCTACTGAACAATATCACCTAGGATCAAATTTTTGGCTTTTTAAAATAAGTATTATTTTGGAAAGATTATTGCACTGTATCACTGAATTTGATGAATTAGCTCACAGTTATTTAGCTTCCCTTCTATAAAATACAAGCTGAGAAGTGAACCTTACTTTTTTTTTTTTAAACAAGCATGGTTTTATTGCCACACTGTATTATCCAAGCTTTTCAGTGGGATTTGCAATTTCAATAAGGCCAGAGTCAATGATTTCTGTTTATTTTTCAGCTGTTTTCATGGCATGTGGTGCTGGAAGGAAAGGAAGGTTGCTGACATGTCACAGCCAAGGAAATAAAAAAGCAGCGATAAAGGACTTATTAGATTTCAGTAAGAGAAATTGTCTCAACTTGGAGCTTACAAAATCCTGCCATGATAAATTATATCCTTGTATCTCAAATCACCCTACATTCTGTAATAATAATAAACCACCTCTCCAGTTGAATCTGTTTGGCAGATGATATGCTTTTCTTTATTGAGGGTCTGTGGTAGGTCCATTCGAAGACGACTCTCCATAGCCATTTCAAATTCAATTTGTCCCACACTGAGAGATAAATATTTTTACTTAAGTTTAACTCCTCACTTAAACACTGCAATGTTGAAATGTCTCATAAAATATGTACTTAGCTCTAAATGTGCCTCTTGTGTTTTGGATAGACAAGGGGCATAACTGATAAACAAGGGGCTGATAAAGAAGGAACCCTCAGATCATCAGCCTTTCTTAAAGATCAACATGGAGATTTCACAATATATCCTTCTATTATGGCAAGCATGGCTTATTATAACAATTAGTTGCAATGCAAAAGGAATCAGAACCATATGTCTAGGGAGATTCTCAGTCATCCAGGTCATGGTTGTCCCAAAGGTGCTATTTCAAGAGAAAATTGGACTTCTTTGTTTTTCCTTGAAGAAGTTTTGCTTCTCACCCAAGAAGTTTCTTCAGGTGCCTCTTGAAAAAGCACTTTTGGGACAATCAAACCCATAGGTAAAGGTAAAGGTTCCTCTCACACATATGTGCTAGCCATTCCTGACTCTAGGGGGTGGTGCTCATCTCTGTTTCAAAGTCGAAGAGCCAGCGCTCTCCAAAGACGTCTCCAGCATGTTGTGATCATGACTAAACACCAAAGGTGCACGGAACCCTGTTCCCTTCCCACCAAAGGTGGTTCCTTTTTTTTCTACTTGCATTTTTACATGCTTTCGAACTGCTAGATTGGCAGAAGCTGGGACAAGTAATGGGAGCTCACTCCATTACACAGCGCTTGGGATTCAAACCACCAATCTACCAACCTTTCTGATCGACAAGTTCAGCATCTTGTCCACTGAGCTGTTGCATCCCTTATCAAACCCATAGGCTCTCCTATATTGCTGAGGAAACTGAGCGTGCCCAAGGATGAGTAGTGATCTGTGTTGTTGTCATCCATCTTGCATAGCTTATATGCCAATATTTATCAACATATTGAGAAAGTACAGATTAAAAATGTATAATGGTGGCTTTACTAGTATGAGTGTGTCCATCATGACTCACAAATCTCTAAAACCCGCCAGGCTGCTGTTTTATGGTCTCCTCAGAGAGAGCCGCTGTACAAACTGCTTGTGGAGATCCCTTGATCTTGAGAGGAATTTCAAAACGCTACCTTCAGTCTGCCATTGCTTCCTCAGAAATTCTCATTGTGCTTTCAATCTGTTTCAGTTTTATGTTATGGTTTGGTTATCTGCCTTGAGTGCTAGTCTATGTATACAATAAACATAACTTTCTACGTAATGTATTATTACATAAATACATCCTATTTATTTCTAATCAAGAAACACATCATACTTAAAAGTTACCATATCTGACCTCCCAAAAATCCAGCTCTATAGTAAGAGACCCTTTATTGCCATTTAGTGGTCATCTGGAATAGGGAGAGGCATAGATATAGTAGCCCTAATAATAGATTACAGAATAATGAAGCATTTCAGCCTTCAAATCTAACAGAAAACTCTGTGTTTTCTCTCTCTTTCTCCATCTTTCTCTGGCCACAGAACATTGTTAATATTTTCTTAAGGTACAAGTTGTTAAGACAAGTGTTTTTTTTTTTTTTTAAAGAAATCATTTCTGGAAGATATATATTCATTTTTATTTTTGCACTTGAAATCTCATTTTAAAAATAAGTGTTATTTTGAGTTCTGCTTATAGACTTTGGGGGAGACTCCAGCCAGAGATTTACTGGAATTAAAATCTAGCGGAAGTCCTCTTGCTGCCATATGTTGGAAGTCTAGAAAGTATCCAGCCAAACTGTTCAGCTAATTCAGAATTATGTTCAACCTCTAATTAAGTATATTCTCTAAAAGCTATGAATTGTGTTAGGTATTTGAATTATTTAAGTGGGAAAACCTAGCCAGCCCATTGGTTAAGGGGCTGGGCTAGAGAGTATATAAGCTGCAGAGTTTCCCCAGCTGTTTGCTGGTTTTCTCACAATGCATTAAAGAGCTGTTGCATTTGATCACACCTGGCTTCCTGAGTCCTCATTCCCACCCCTGATCTACGGATCTAGCACTGGCGACGAGGATGGGATTTTGAGGCACGAGCCAGCTCAACCCAGTGAATCCGGAGCGAATGAGCCACACCATGGCTACCTATTCTGCTCCCCCACTGTTCCAGCCAAAGACCGAGAAATGGGAGGATTACATGAACCGCTTCGAGTGTTCCCTCCTAGCCGCTGAGCTAAGCGGCATTTCTGACAACAGGAAAAAAGCATTTTTCCTGACTTACTGTGGCAGCACCGTGTACAACGTCGCCAAGGCTCTGGTAGCCCCGACTTCAGTCATGTCCGTCTCCTGGATGACCCTGCAGACAGCGCTGAAGAAGCATTACTCTCCGACTCCCTCCAAGTACGTTCACAGAATAGAATTCCATGACTGCTTCCAAAGGGAGGATGAGTCGATAAATGATTTCATTGCCGCATTGCGAGCGGCCTCCATTCCAGCAGAATTCGGGAATTACCTCAATGAATGCCTTGTTGAACAGGTAATTCAGGGAGTCACCGACATGCGACTCCAGAGGCGCCTCCTAGCCCACCAAGAGTTGACCCTATCGGTCATCCTAGACGAGGCAAGGGCACACGAGTCATCCTCATCTGCCACGACCACCCACCAGAGACCCAAGGTGACCCTGGTGGTGACCAAGCCAGCCTCCGTGCACTTCGAGGAGGCCATCCCCAATGAGGACGAGGCATCCGGTGAGGAGGTGTGCGCAACTGAAGGGGGCAACCCAGAGAGAAACAGCCGCCACTGTGCCAGCTGTGGCGGGCCCCACCAAAGGTCCCATTGCAGGTTCAGGGACGCAATATGCTGCCACTGTGATAAGCGAGGGTATATTGCACGAGCCTGCCGAGTGTAATCCCCAGTGAGCCGAGTGGAAAACCCAGAGAGAAATTTCCCGCCAAACAAAATGGTGGCCGCGGACAAATGAGTGAATCAGAGGTGCTATTTTAATGGCGGCGTGAAGTTCAAACAAACGGAAGTGCACACCCTCACTATTGACCATGCCAGCACAGAGAAGGGGGAGAAGGTCTTCACTACGGTCAAGATCGATGGGAGAGACTGCCGAATGGAGATCGACTCCAGCTCCCCCAGCTCCATACTCTCCTGGGAGTGGATGAAGCAAGCCTTTCCTGAGCTCTAACACCGAGACCTCAAGCCGCAACGGATCCGCATAAGGGACTGCCAAGGCAAGACCCTTCCCGTCGTGGGCAGGAGACAAGTCCTCGTCCGCTACGCCCAAGCATCAGTGACCCTACCACTAACCATCGTGCATGGCCAATTCCCCAGCCTCTTGGGGATGAACTGGTTCCCTACCCTCGGCCTGAGCATTGCCGGTGTGCACAGCATCACCGCGGCTCAATTGACACAGCCACTATGCGGAGCGACCTGCTAACCGAGTTCTGGGACATCTTTGAAGCAGGACTGGGCAGGTACGTGGGAACCCCCATCTCCTTCGCGCTCAACCCCAGCATTGCCCCGATCCACCTTAAAGCCACATGAGTCCCACTAGCCCTCAAACCCAGGGTGGAAAAGGAACTGGACAAACTGGTGGCTCAAGGGATCCTCGTTCCCGTTGAC